>JBCNJP010000682.1:0-18907 GCA_039602395.1 Deinandra increscens subsp. villosa
ATGAGCGGATCGGCTATTTGCATAGATGTGTCAAAACTTCTTGTGACCAACTTGTTCCTGGACGAAATAACAGACCATTTCAACATGTTTATGGAAAACTGGGTTGTTGGCAATGTGACCGAAAACCTAATTGTCAAAAAAACAGAAGAGTAGGTTTGGTAGAGAAGGCATCTAGCTCGGTTAGAAACCATCGTACCCAAAGCACTTCACTAACCGAGGAGGCCATGGAACGGTATTCAGCTTAAGCGGATTAGCGGGAGACGGTTGATTACCTCTTTACCTTCCAAGAAATTAAGGCTCTACCTAGAAGAAATATGTATGTTGTTTGAGATTTCATAGTGTAGGGATACACTAACCAATTATAGTCAGGAATGTGCACTAAGAGTGCAATAAATCCTAGTGTAGGAACACCAAACCAATCATGACAAGTAATAGACTTGATTTGCTCATTTTATGGTGTGTTCTAATTCGGCCAAGATACCTAATATTCTATGAGATCCACCGATGCATAATGACAAGTAATACGCTTGATAGATCCCAAAAATAATAAGTTTAAATATGTATTAAATAGTTTCTTTTAAGGTAATGAATGACCAAACGTTGCTACTTATCAAGAAATATAGAATAGGTGAATCATGTTCCATTTTATATTTTGTTTAATTTTATGTTATATCATTCAAAATTCTAGTGAGGGGGGCGTCTTTGAGATTTTGGATATCCAATGCGAGTTTAAAAAATGTGTCCTTATATATATATTTTTTTATTGATCAACGATAATTATTATAAAAATAAACAAAACACAAATATTGTAGCAAAATGATCTATCTTACATAGTTAAATAAATCGTAAACCGTAAACAAAATTAAAAATTTAAAACAAACTCAAAAAACTAAAGAAAGAAAAGAGAACTTACCACTGATGTTAGTCCAATGTGTCGTCATTATTGTACTTATTTTGCTATATTTAATTATAATAATGATTGGATTATGTCGCATTTTCACGGGTTTTTGTGTTGTGAGGTACCGTAAGCTTAATGAGCTAGGAATGGAGTTTTACGAAGAATTGGAAGCTGGCTGGTACAAGGTTCGAGAGCAGAGCGGGAACGAGTGAAGAGTTAGAAGAAAAATTAAGAAAAGTTCCTGGAATCAAGACCTGGGCGGTACGCCCAGGGTTGCAGAGTTCTGGGCGGTACGCCCGAATGTCTAGAAAGAGATCCGGCAGATTAAATCCGGGCGGTACGCCCAGTCTGAAGAACTTTGGGGCGGTACGCCCCAAATCGGTCGACAGAAGTTTTAGATTAGGGTTTACTATTTAAACTTGTTCTTTAAGTTTTTGTGATTCATTCATTGTTTCAGACGACCAGAGCTAGGGTTCTTGCGAATTTTACCTTGTTTTGGAGTTTTGGCAAGCAATCAATCATTCGGTAACTTTCTTTTATGCAATCTTTCAATAAAATCATGTCTGTTTCATTAGCCATGTCCGGCTAATCCACCACTAACCGCTTTTGGTGAATGGTTGGTGGATTCGTTCTATGATTAACCTATTGCTAGACTAGTTATTCCGGAATACTTGCTACCGTTGAATACCTACATGCGGAATTGTTAAAATTAACTAGTAATCTAGGGTTTTAGTGGTCCACTGTTTATTGATCTAGCACTTTCTTGCGGCAGGACTAATCAGCCCATTAGGAAACTAGGTTATTAGGTCAAGGAAGCAATTGGGGGGCATGTCTATGTGTCACGGTTAAGTAATTAGGTTTTTCTAGATCGGTAGCCAACCAGGATCCAGAAGTGGTTAGATTCGTCTCATTTGAATTCAATTAAGTTTATAGGTTAAAGTTAAGTAATTTGTTAGTTAAATCACTCAATCAACCAAAACAGCCAAGTGGCAACCTTAGTTAATTTTAGGTAATCAGTAAATTTAGTTAACTTAGTTAATCGACTAGTCAATTTCCACATATTCCCTTGGTTCGATAACCCTAACTTACCACTACTACAAATCAATCTAGTTGGGGATTTGAAACGGCCTGACAAACCGTTATCAAATTGGCGCCGTTGCCGGGGAATTAGTGCGCTTTTTGATTTGTTGATTTTTGCTTAATTTGCAATTTTTGTTTCATTTTTCAAAAAAAATCAAAAAACCCAAAAATAGTGTTTTTATTCAATTAATTACTCTCTGCAACTATAAAAAAAAAAAAAAATTTAATTTTTTCCGAAATCAATTTCTGGGCGGTACGCCTGGAAATCTTCATTCCTGGGCGGTACGCCTTGAACCTTTTTTCACAGAAAGTTTTCAAAATTTTGACCATCCAATTTTCAATTTTTTCTGTTCTATTGCATTATTTACACCTCCTGGAACAGTGCTGCGTAATTGGTTTGCTTGTTTGTGACCGATTTTGCAGGTTTTAGGTGAAATTGCATGCATACGCGGCATTCCCGCAAGACATCCCCGCTGATTTACAATCCGGAGATTGAGAGAACCGCTCGGCAGAACCGAGCAGAACAGAGAAACAAAAGAGAAATGGAGGGCCAGAATCCCAATCCCAACCAACCACAAAACCAAAACCAAAACCAAGATCAAAATCCACACCCCAACCAAAACCCAAATCACAACCAAAACCCGAACCCAAATGAGAACCTCAATCAAAATCCCAACCAACCACAGAACCAAGCCCAGAATGAACCAGTGGACCCTGCCATGCCACAAAATATTCCTCCGGGTCATATTCCACCATTTCGGGTGCACGGGCACAATTCTTTACCATCCCTTTCCCCTAAATCCTCACACCATGAGGAGGAAGGGTATCACTATCAGGTCAGGTACCCAGAACAACCTTTCCGTCGAGCCCCACCACAACAACCTCCACCACCAAACTACTTCCGACAAAATCCCGTGTACGAGGAGCAATGGGGGCATGATTGGTATGACCCAAATGAAGATGATAATGGATATGGGTATAGAGAGGAACCACCAGTTGACATTCCAAGGAACAGAGCACGAGCTCCACAGGCTAATGTCGCCCCACAAGGAAGAAGAGCTTCCCCCCAAGAGGAGTTCCACAATTCAACCATGGGGGAGCTCTTCTTCAAATGGAAGGAGGAGTCCCACGATTGGTAGAAAACCCGCCGGTTCAGGGAGTGGCTAGTCACTTTAAGCCAATCGTTGTTCCGAGTGCCTCCGCGGTAGTCGCACCAATCGGAGCAAACAGACGAGCTTTTGAGGTTCGACCTCAATACTTGAGCCATCTACCAGAACTTTACGGGAAAAGAACCGAAGAACCATATCATCACATTCATAGCTTCGAGTCCACATGCATACCTATTGGAGCCACGGGGTTCACACAGGACGATGTCAAGCTAATGCTTTTCCCGTATACCCTCAAAGATCGAGCAAGGAGATGGTTCGAGAGTCTAACTCCCAGTAGCATCTACACTTGGGTGCAAATGCAAGAAGTGTTCCTTGAAGAATACTTTCCGATGAGCAAAACCAGTGAGGTCAAAGAAGAGATCCGGTCCTTCCAGCAACACACCGGGGAACCATTTCATGAGGCACTCACTCGGTTCAAGGACTTGTTGCGTAAATGCCCACATCATCGAATAGACACTTGGGATCTCATTAAAGCATTCTATGATGGTCTCCTCCCAGAGGATATCCGAGACTTGAACTCCATCAGCAATGGGACATTCTTAACCAACACGGAAGAGGTAGATTGGGGGCATATGGAAAGATTGAGCGCCACATCCAAGAGGCTTGCTCAAAACGGAAGAAGATCGCGATCCGCAGCGGTCAAATCAGTTGATTATGAGGCAGAGGAACGCATCGAGAAGCTCCGTCAGCAGACGCTCCTGTTGGAGAAACAGGTAGCACAAATGAAGTTGGGAGGAGCACCAGAAGAAGTGAAGGCTAGTGCACAATTTCCGGTGTGCACGGGTTGTGGCGAATTAGGCCACTCGGTGGATGCATGTTCCACCATGGTTCAGCAAAGCGAAGATGTCAATTATGTCCAGGGAGCGATGAATTCCAACACTTACCATCCCAACCTTCGCAACCACCCAAATTTCAGGTATGGCAATGCTAATAATCAGTTAAATCCTAACTTTCAAACTTCTAATGTGCAGGGTGGAGCTTCAACACAATATCAAGGCCGAGCATCCGGTTACAACCAAGGGGGCTATCAACGGAACACCTACACTCAAGGTGGAAATCCTCCCCAAGGAAGCTACCAACAAGCTCAACCGACACCGGAAGATGGGATGTAAGCGCAATTTGCCGCCTTAATGGAGAAAATGAACTCACTCGCAGATGGTCAAAAGCAGATAGTTGATGAGCAAAGACAGTTATCCGCCAGCCACAGACAGTTGACCGACAAAGTTCAGGGGTTTGATCGGAGGTTTGAGCTCCAAGACAAGACAATGAGAGCATTTCAGAAACAGTTGGGGCAGTTGGCTGCTGAGTCATCAAGGCGAGATCCAGGAAAGCTACCTAGTGACACCACCATAAACCCACAACATCAGCAAGGTCAGTCTTCTAGTTCCAAGAACACGCGACACGTGCCAATCAACAAGATCACCACTTTACGCTCAGGTAAGTCCGTGGATAATAAGGTAGGGGCACCTCCACCACAAGTTGATGGGGTGGTGGAGGATTGGGTAAGTGATGATGAAAGTGAGCCGGAAACCGACCAAACTAACCCAAAGTCAGTAGCAACCGAGTCTAGTAACCCTAGGACATCAAAAAAGGTAACCTTTAATGAATCTGGTAATAGGGTGATAGATAATGAAGTGGTTGAACAAAAAAAAGTCGGTACCTTTTCCAAAAGCTTTAATTGAACCTAATCAGAAAACATCTAAACGGGGCCCACAACAAGATGAGATGTGGGATATTTTCAAACAAGTTAAAATCAATCTTCCCCTTTTAGATGCAATTAAGCAAATTCCGGCTTACGCAAAGTACTTGAAAGACATGTGCACTCAAAAACGGAATTACAAGATTCCGAAACAGCTTGACGCAACTGCAGATGTGAGTGCCATAATTTCAGGCATTTTGCCAAAGAAACTCCAAGATCCGGGGGCACCAATTATTTCAATTCAAGTTGGTGACTTTCAGATGACCCGTGCCCTTTTGGATCTTGGAGCGAGTGTGAGTATTTTACCGGGGAGCTTGTACGACCAGTACGACTTTGGACCCTTAAAGAAAGCCGACACTACGGTGATTTTGGCTGATTTGACCCCTAAGCTGCCCCGGGGAATTCTATCGGATGTTATAGTTAAAGTTAATGAATTTTTCTATCCGGTAGATTTCTTGGTTCTTGATTACGTGTCAATTGAAAAAACTGCTCAGCCCACGGTAATTTTGGGTCGACCTTTTCTAGCTACTAGTCACTCATAAATTGATTGTAGGTCGGGTACCGTGGACATGACTTTTGGGAACCGCAAAATGCGGCTAAGTGTTTTTGGCAATGTGACTAACCCTCGGGAAGATGATGAATGCTTTCGGGCTGAAATCGTTGAAGGTCTTACACCTCCATTTTTCCCTTTTAATGAGGAGGATGGGACCCCCGAGGAGTTTGCTTTGTTTGGCAGGGGCTATGCTGATATGGTCAAGGAGATGGAAGCAGAGGATGAGAGCCAAGAGTTGATGGCTGTGAGAGACCAAAGACCACCATGGTCTATTCAAGTGGAGAGCTTACCGGAACACATCGACTCACAATTAAAGCCTTCACTCGAATCACCACCTTCTCTTGAACTTAAAGAACTTCCTAAACATTTGAAGTATAATTTTGTTGGTGAGAATAACACTCTTCCGGTTATTGTTTCTGCAGGTCTAACTAAGGAGCAAGAAGAGGAGTTGATGAAGGTGTTGGTGAAGCATCGGGCGGCTATTGGATGGACCATTGCAGATTTGAAGGGAATTAGTCCATCCATAGTCATGCACAAGATCATTACCGAGGAAGGAGCAAAGCCCGCTAGAGATGCACAACGGAGGCTTAACCCGAATATGCGAGAGGTAGTCAAGAAGGAGGTACTCAAATGGCTGGATGCAGGTATTATCTATCCTATCTCCGATAGTTCATGGGTAAGCCCAACTCAAACCGTTCCTAAGAAAGCAGGAATTCAGATTGTTAGGAACGAGAAAGGTGAGGAAATAGCCACCCGACCGGTAACCGGGTGGCGAATTTGCATTGATTATAGGAAGTTGAATTCCGCAACTTCCAAAGACCATTTTCCTCTACCTTTCATTGACCAAATAATTGAGAAGTTGTCCGGTCAAAAGTTTTACTGTTTTCTAGACGGCTATTCGGGGTACAACCAAATTGCCATTCACCCCGATGACCAACAAAAGACCACTTTTACTTGTCCTTATGGCACCTTTGCGTTCCGGAGGATGCCATTCGGTCTGTGTAATGCCCCGGCCACTTTTCAAAGATGTATGATGGCTATTTTTTCTGATATGATCGGGGATTCACTTGAAATTTTCATGGACGATTTCTCAATTTTTGGTACATCATTTGAGTCTTGTTTGAACCAATTAACACGTGTCTTAGAGCGTTGCATAGAAACCAATTTGGTGTTAAGTTGGGAGAAGAGCCATTTTATGGTTCAAGAGGGGATCGTGTTGGGACACGTGGTATCGAGTCGTGGGATTGAGGTTGATAGGGCAAAAATTAAAGTGATTTCAACTTTGCCTCCTCCCACGAATGTTAAGGGTATTAGAGCATTTTTAGGTCATGCCGGGTTTTATAGGAGGTTCATTAAAGATTTTAGCAAAATTACTAAACCTCTTTGCAAACTGTTGTTAAAAGATGAAAATTTTGATTTTAATGATGAGTGTCTAAATTCTTTTAACACTTTGAAAAACAAACTAATTGAGGCACCAGTTTTGCAAGCACCCGATTGGTCCATACCTTTTGAAATTATGTGTGATGCCTCAGATTTTGCTGTTGGGGCTGTTTTGGGTCAAAGGGTAGAAAAAAAACCGGTTGTGATCTATTATGCAAGTAAGACTTTAGATGGGGCTCAATTGAATTATACTACCACTGAAAAAGAATTACTTGCAGTTGTGTTTGCTCTTGATAAGTTCAGGTCATATATCTGGGGAAGCAAGGTGATTGTGTATTCGGACCACAATGCGGTCCGGTACTTGATGGAGAAGAAGGATGCCAAGCCGAGGCTCATTCGGTTGATCCTTTTGTTGCAGGAGTTTAATTTGGAGATTAGAGACAAGAAGGGTAGTGAGAATGTGGTGGCGGGCCATTTGTCCCGATTGCCCCACATTGAAGGAGAAGAAGATGAATGGAGCATCAATGAGCAGTTTCCGGATGAACAATTGTTAAGTGTTTCTAATTTACCTTGGTATGCTAACATTGTTAATTATTTGGCTGCAGGTACAATTCCGGAACATTGGCCCAGGAGAAAGAAGATACATTTGAAGTCTCAAGCACAGAAGTACATATGGGACGAACCGGATTTGTTCAAGGTAGGACCGGATCAAGTGATCCGGAGGTGCATACCAGAGTCGGAGGTGCAAGCAGTGCTAGAGTTGGTTCACGCATCGGCATGTGGAGGTCACTTTAGTGGTCACAAGACGGGTCACCGGGTTCTTTCATCCGGGTTGTTTTGGCCCACGCTCTTCAAGGATGCGTTTGAGTTCGTGAAGCATTGCACGAGATGTCAGCAGATGGGAAGCATCACAAAGCGTGATGAGATGCCTTTGCAACCAATTTTGGTTGTAGAGATTTTTGATGTTTGGGGCATAGATTTCATGGGCCCTTTCCCTAACTCAAATGGTTTTCTTTACATTCTAGTAGCGGTAGATTATGTGTCTAAATGGATAGAGGCCATAGCTACTAAGACCAATGACCATAGCGTAGTTTGCAAATTTGTCCAACAAAACATTTTCTCTAGGTTTGGAATCCCTCGTGTGATCATAAGTGATGGGGGGTCCCATTTCAAGAACTTTCGATTTGGCAAATTACTCAAGAAGTATGGCATAGACCACCGAATTGCAACCCCATATCATCCGCAAACAAGCGGTCAAGTGGAGGTTTCCAATCGGCAAATCAAAGAGATTTTACAGAAAACTGTGCGAATCGACCGCAAGGATTGGTCTTCCAAATTGGATGACGCCTTGTGGGCGTATCGCACTGCTTTTAAAACGCCGATTGGAACCACTCCCTATCGGTTGGTCTATGGGAAGGGATGTCATTTACCTGTTGAGTTAGCTCACAGAGCATTATGGGCTGTGAAAGAAGTTAACTTGGATTCTGATGCTGCAGGTAGAGAAAGGAAGCTCCAGCTGGGAGAATTGGAAGAACTACGCGATGAGGCGTATGAGAGTGCAGATGCATACAAGAACAAGATGAAGAAAGTGCACGATGCACGATTGAAGAAGATGGACTTCCAGGTAGGTCAAAAGGTTTGGTTATTTAACTCACGGTTGAAATTGTTTCCAGGTAAGCTGAAAAGCAAATGGACGGGGCCATTCCTCATCACAAGTGTGGGGGGGTATGGTAATTTCGAGATTGAAGACCTGGATGACCACCTGAAGCAGGTAGTTAATGGGCATAGGTTGAAGCCGTATTTGGACTCGGCAGACATTCACGGGCAAGTCGACAAAGACGATTACTTTTTGGCGCCCGCATCTGAAAGCCCTGAAACGTGAAAGGGAAGTACGGTCTGGCTGAAGACCTTAAAAACTTAGCGCTAACTGGGAGGCAACCCAGCGGTTTGTTTTTCGTTTTATTTTCGTGTGTTTTTTGTAGTTTTGTTAGATTTTACGTTTTTGGTGTGTTTTTCAGGAAATCGGGAAGCTCGGGATTGGATTTGTGCTGATAGCTGCATTCGAGGTAAGTTTTAATGAAAATTTTGCAGTACACATGTTCGGTGGTGCAAAAGTGGTGTTTTTCCAGAGATAGAAAATTTTTGAGGCCCCAAATTTTCAAAACTTTCTGCCAAAATAGGGCATGGGCGGTACGCCCAATATGACCCTAATTGGGGCGGTACGACCGAAAATTTTCTCAAAAATCTCAGTTTTTAAAATCCGGGCGGTACGCCCTAATCCATCACAGTTTGGGCGGTACGCCCGGATTTTGAACGACGAAAAAAAATTAACAAAACTCGAGAGACGGGTCGGCATCATCACCACCGCCACCGTCTCTCTCGATCAACCACCACCGCCGAGTCCACCACTACCCACAACCACCACCACACTCACCTTCACCGTTGCTGACCGACACCACACACACTGCACCGCCGTTGTTGCGCGACACCACTGCCGTACGCCACCGCTGGTTCGAGTTCACGACCACCGAACGACTACAGTTTCCAGGTTCTCCTTCTCGTTTCGTGTGTTTATTTTGCTCGATTTGCATAGTATTAGTTTTAGGGCAGTTTTGTTTTTCGTTCGTTGATTAGCCGATTATGAAGCGATTAGAGGTGAGATTCGAGGTTGTCTGAGAGTATTGATGGTTTGGATTGATCGGCTACAGCCGATTTAGTTTTTTTTACGCCACGAATTGGGCGGCGTACCGCCCTGATCTCCAACATTGGAGGCGGTACGCCCAAAATTGAAATGAGGGTTTCCCGCACTAAATTGGGCGGCGTACCGCCCTGATTGCAGCATTTTTGGGCGGTACGCCCTGGTATTAATTTCACAAAATTTTTTAACTTTCTCAAAAATCCCAATTTTTGTCGTTTTTGATTTTTAGTTTTACATTTTGTTTTCTTTTTTTCGTTTAATTTTGTTTTTCTTTATAAAATTTTTGAAAAAACCAAAAAAATAAAAAAAAAATAAAAAAAAATAAAAAAATGCAAAAATAGTTTTTGAATTTGGGAATCAATTGCAGGAAGGCCCGGTTTATATGATTATTGTTATCTTGTGCTAACTTGTTGATTTCAGGATGTCGGACCGGCAAGGGTCTAGTTCTGGGACACGCGGTCCCAAGAGGAGACGTCGTGGAGAGCCGGATGCTGCTGTTCCGGTCCCCCCATTCAGACGGAGGGTTATAGGCTACTGGGTGCCGGAGATTCTACCTGAGGCGGATATTCCAGCACCGCCGATCGCGAGGAGGAACCATCAGCATCACTCGTTGCTGAAATTCGAGCATGGGTCGCACGAGGAGAGGCAGATGAGGAGGTTCGTCGTGATGCCCCTGTTACATCACCGTACGATCGATTGGGGGCTGATTGCACAGTTAGGACAGCTTGAGAGGATCAGGGGTTTAGTGACTGAGAGATGGAGGAGGGCGTTGACCCCGAACGACCATCAGTACTTGGAGCTTACTGTGGAGTTCTTATCTACTTTCCAGGTGGGTCCTGGGAAGTTTGGCGACGGGAACGCCCTGACATTCGCTTTAGGCCGTCGGACACATCACATGAGTATCCCAGCGTTCACGGTCTTGTCAGGGTTGTATACCCAGGAGGAGGCTGAGGCGCCAGAGTTTGCGGAGCTGCCGCGCGGAGTTTTTAGCCGAGCACACCCACAGGGGGTTACTGATTTGCAGCTCGCCGCGTTTTGGGATGAGATAGGCGCAGTTCCTTATTTGGATAGTGTGATTGAGTCACAGATCCGCGACCCTGTTATTCATTACATTCATAGGATTGTCGCGTGTACTATTCTCGGTCGCCGTTCTGGCGTCGAGAAGTGCACGAAGTTGGATCTGGTGGTGCTGCGTTCGATTGTTGGAGGTCATGACCTCAACATTGCTGGGGTGTTGGTGGCATCATTTGCACGGAGGAGGACATCGGGCATGGGTGTTCATTTGAGTATGGGGCCTTATGTGACGAGATTGGCTAGAGGGTTAGGAGTGTTTGATCAGGGTAGGTATTTGGAGACGCATCTGACCAGTGGGGCTGAGACGTCGCATTATGAGCTGGGTGATATGAGGTTGGCCAAGATGGTCACCATGACTGATCCACCGCAGTGGGAGGCGGTGCGAGATAGGGTTGTTGTAGGTGATGAGGCTGCTAGGGCTGCGAGGCAGCATAGGATATTACACCAGGTTGAGAGGCCGCTGAGGCAGAGACCAGAGAGGCCGTCGAGGGCTGATCAGGTTACATTGGATATGGTCCAGGAGACAGTGCTCGATTACGTGGATGTTCGTTTTGAGAGGATAGAGAGGGCTATGCGTCATATGATGTCACATCAGGGTATACCTATCCCTGATTTCTTTCAGGAGCCTGATGGTGATGCTGCTGTTGCTGGAGATGCTGATGCTGGAGGAGATGATGATGTTGCTGGAGATGATGCTGGAGGAGGTGAGGAGTAGGTGCTGTTCATGCTGATGTCACTGCTGCTGCTGATCGGTTTTGTTCTCTTACCCTGTACTTTTTGGTTATTTTGTTTTTACATGATCATGGTTTGTATGCTATTATACTATATGATAACTGGGGGTACTGTACTGGGTAACCGGTTGGGGTGGTTGTGTTTTATTTTGATTGTATATATGGCATGATGTGTTTGTTTCTTGGTAGTACCATGGTTGAGATGTGACATTCTTTACATTACTTCTTCCATCCGATTTCTGGAATTCATGATCTACGCGAGAGGGTGTTGGACGACTTCTGAGGAGCTTTTCACGATGTTATCAGGGGAGTGTGTTCCAACTTTTGTTTTTTATTTATTTATTTTCGTCTTTTTATTTTTGCATTCTTCATTTAATTTTATTTTTATCGTTCGTGTCTGTATATTCGTTATGTGCGTGTTTCCTATCACATTGAGGGCAATGTCGATCTTAAGTGTGGGGAGGGGGACAGGACGTCAGTTTTTAAATTTTTAGGTAGTTGTGTTATTTTGAAAAAAAAAAGTAAAAAACATCAAAAATCCAAAAAGATTTTCCAATTTTTGAGTCATTTTTAGTTTTTTTTAGTATTTGAGTCAAATCTGTTTTGGGAAAATTGCCGGTACATGGAAAATGATAGTACAATTGGGAATCTGTTTCAAAAATAAAAATAAAGAAAGAAAAGGGAAAAGTGGTAAGAAAAGGAGAGAATGGAAAGTATATCTAATTTGTGATGTGTCGGTAGACCCAATTGATTGAGTATAGCTTAATTATCCCTTGGTGTTTATTTGTGTATAAATATGTAATTAAATTAGTTTGCCAGTTGGTTCCCATTTTAGGAGTTAGAGTGAGGTTGAAACTGATGATTAGGAGGAAAAAGACCTTTTTAACTTGGAGACTTATATATCCTCAGAATACCTGGCACGTTATGATCTTTTTGCGAAAGCAAATCCGAGAAATAACGGCGCCCCATTTTTCCATATTTGAGCATATTAGGTAATAATTGGTTAATAAATTAGAGTGAAGGGACAAAATACTCACGTACGAACTAAGGATAGTATCCCGTGGTGAGTGCCTCTGATGATGTTCCGGATCTCGCGGGCAAAACACTCACGTATGATTTCGGGGGTAAGACCTTGTGAAAGAATGCCTCTGATGATGTCCGTTGGTAAATATAGTTAAAATTAACCAACTATAAAAAAAATGAATGAAAAAAAAAAAAAAAAGAGAAAAAGAAAAGAAAAAAATAGAAAGCAATTGTAGTCAAATAAATGCTCGAGCAATTTCATTATCCATTCAAATCCATCATTCTTGGGATATATGAGTATCTGGTTTATCTAGGGTGGGGAAAATATAAATAATACATCTTTATTACCCTTTACTTTGACCGAATTTGAGTCGGGATTAGATTGAGCTAGAGCTTTCTGAATGTGGGACACATAAGCAGCTTAATACAACTGATTGGTAATTTATAAACACCTTGGGGGCTCAAAGATCAGTGGTTGGGTTTAGTCGGATAGAAATACCGGTGATTGCAATTAGTTTATATGAATACATGTTGGAATGTGGAATTGAATTGGTTGCTGAATAGTAAAATGTTAAATGATTTTGAGTTGATTTCCCGATTATGATTCCATGGCAGTTTTTCCGAGACGGAAAAAGTCAAGTGTGGGGATGTGATGTTAGTCCAATGTGTCATCATTATTGTGCTTATTTTGCTATATTTAATTATAATAATGATTGGATTATGTCGCATTTTCACGGGTTTTTGTGTTGTGAGGTACCGTAAGCTTAATGAGCTAGGAATGGAGTTTTACGAAGAATTGGAAGCTGGCTGGTACAAGGTTCGAGAGCAGAGCGGGAACGAGTGAAGAGTTAGAAGAAAAATTAAGAAAAGTTCCTGGAATCAAGACCTGGGCGGTACGCCCAGGGTTGCAGAGTTCTGGGCGGTACGCCCGAATGTCTAGAAAGAGATCCGGCAGATTAAATCCGGGCGGTACGCCCAGTCTGAAGAACTTTGGGGCGGTACGCCCCAAATCGGTCGACAGAAGTTTTAGATTAGGGTTTACTATTTAAACTTGTTCTTTAAGTTTTTGTGATTCATTCATTGTTTCAGACGACCAGAGCTAGGGTTCTTGCGAATTTTACCTTGTTTTGGAGTTTTGGCAAGCAATCAATCATTCGGTAACTTTCTTTTATGCAATCTTTCAATAAAATCATGTCTGTTTCATTAGCCATGTCCGGCTAATCCACCACTAACCGCTTTTGGTGAATGGTTGGTGGATTCGTTCTATGATTAACCTATTGCTAGACTAGTTATTCCGGAATACTTGCTACCGTTGAATACCTACATGCGGAATTGTTAAAATTAACTAGTAATCTAGGGTTTTAGTGGTCCACTGTTTATTGATCTAGCACTTTCTTGCGGCAGGACTAATCAGCCCATTAGGAAACTAGGTTATTAGGTCAAGGAAGCAATTGGGGGGCATGTCTATGTGTCACGGTTAAGTAATTAGGTTTTTCTAGATCGGTAGCCAACCAGGATCCAGAAGTGGTTAGATTCGTCTCATTTGAATTCAATTAAGTTTTTAGGTTAAAGTTAAGTAATTTGTTAGTTAAATCACTCAATCAACCAAAACAGCCAAGTGGCAACCTTAGTTAATTTTAGGTAATCAGTAAATTTAGTTAACTTAGTTAATCGACTAGTCAATTTCCACATATTCCCTTGGTTCGATAACCCTAACTTACCACTACTACAAATCAATCTAGTTGGGGATTTGAAACGGCCTGACAAACCGTTATCAACCACTAAGAAAAGTGGTAATCTTAACTGAATCACAACTCAAACTCTAATTTGTCTTAAATTCTAATTTTTCAAACAACTTTTCGTTCCCGTGTAAGTTTCATGAACTCGAGTTTAATAATGTAGGGTTGTAACTTTGTAACTACAAAAATAATATATAATTTGTTTCTTTTAAATTGTTGACCCATAACTTGATTAATATCATGCTCAAATATTTTCATTTTGGGTTTTTAGTTAGTATTATTTTCCGATTCTTTTTCTACATTGTACGTCGTCTCACTAAGAGGGCTTCATCCCTTATTATTTATTGGACTTGTGAATGTTTTTACATAATTACTTCTTTAATTATTTTAAATATGAGTTTAAACTAAAAACTTATTAAAAGACATATGATATAAGGAGAATTTTTTTTTCATGCCTCCTTTAAAATATATGTCCGGTGCGACCGCCCACCCTATACACCCTCAAAGACACCCCTGATCTTAGTCGCTACTTATTATAGCCGTTATATCTTCATGATAGGGTTGGGTTCTATAGAAAACCAATATTTTATAAAAAACCAAAAAACCAAAGAAAAAATTTATTTTTTTTAAACTTTTTTTATATGTTTCTTTCATGATTTTAAGAATATTGGAAAAAGAAAAAACTTTAAAAACGTTTTCGAGTTTTTTTTTAAAATAAAATAAAATTCGAATTTTAGCTTGAAATTAATATTGCACTATGCAACAATAATATAAAATTGGTTTATGAATGTCAATTCTTTGTTTTTTACATTATTCGCATAAACCACATTCATATTTAAGTTAAGTCTCTTGTTTTTAAGTAGTTTTAATTATAATGCATTATGCAATACTATTGGTACTATTGCATGATGCAATAATAAAAAATCACTAAACTTTTTATTTTTTAAATTTTTTTCCCATAAATAAAGCTAATAAAATTATAGAATTTTTGGTGAAATTATTTTTAAAAAATATTAATATATGAAGAAGTTATAGATAAAAAACGGTTGGTTTTTTTGTTTTCTGGATAATTATTGGTTTTCTATAGATCTTTCCCCTTCATGATAATCATGTGGTGGCTATCAATTATAAAATTACGAGATTAAACTTTTTAAAATAGAGGTTAGGATGATTTTATACTAGAAAACTTCTAAATATTCTTAAAAAATTATACTACACAATGGTGCATTTTTTAACCGTACCCCATTTGAGCTAACGAATGGATTTCTTTTCTATCTGTACCACTCCAAATAAATCGTTTTCTAATCCTTTTCAAATCGTTAAGAACTTTTTTTGGATCTCTAAACTGGGAGAAATACTACAACGGTAGACTAGATAAGAACGATTCATAATCAAAGTAATCCTACTCCCATAAAAAGTTATGAAGTTAAAATTTTCAAATTGCAGGTTATAATTATTTTCTACTAGAAAATTTATGTGTTAATGTTAAAAAATTTGACGAGATCTAGTCTACCAGATTCGCGTTTATTTTCTCTGATGCTCGGTTTTGATATCCATAGAAATGCCATAGATCTTATGTCTCCAAATATCGTCTTTGTTGATACTCTTTTATCCTTAAATACCACTTCATTCTTCGCCTTCTATATACACCAAAACGAGATGATTTTAACGGCATCTATTAACCTCCTAAGTCTTTTCTCTCCATGTATAGTTTTATGTAACTCCAACAAATCTTTTACATAGAATCTTTACATGCAAATGCATAAATAGTGTAAGTTTTAACCATGTATAAAGTCAAAATCTTATACTTTCTCCGGTTCCTACCTTCACTTTAATCATTATATCTGTAGGTCCGGAAATCTCCCAAACACACGATATCTAATCAAACACGAGTGCGGAATCCTCGTATAAGATCGATTCAAGAAGAATAGTAGAAGAAGAGATTCAATCTATGATAAATATTGAATCTTGAATGAAGAACAACTACTATTGAAGCTTTAGATCTGATCGTAAACAGCAACAAGCAAGAAGAAATCGTAAACTTGGATCAAAAGGCTTACAATGAACATAAACATAAGGGTTTATATAGGTACCCAATGGGTTTACTATTGGGCCCCTTGTGGATCATAAACCCAATAGTAAACCCAAACTCAATCATAAACTAGTCTAAATACAATAGCAAACTAGCCTATGATTCTAATGAAACCCTCTAAGCCCAGCCCAACATGTTTAATATTACCAGCCTTATAATCTAGCCTCTACAATCTTCCCCTTTTTTCCATCTACCCTTGAATGAACTCCTTTCACATTTTACCTCAAACAGTTCTAACTCAAAATTTTTACAGAATTGCCTAAGTCCAGGAATTAATCGAGCACATGTAGGATTCGGGCATATCTTAGTTTTGTCAACTTCATCTAAGAAAGCATCCTTGTCTTCAACCATATTCTTTTCTTCAACCACTGAACTCATTTTCTTTCTTTAGGTATGCAGCTTCTGAAAATCTTGAAAAATCGGCAAAAACGGCAAAATCGGCAAAAGTACTATTCAAAGAATAGTGTCAAAAACTTAAAACTGAAAAACGGAGGCCTTCGGAGTGGAAATTGGGGGTCCAAACGAGCTCCCCTGGACGTTAGTCTGGGGTAATTCTGGGGCTCAGTGTCACGAACGTCGTGTTCAAATTTGAGCTTCTAACTCCAAACGAGTCAAAAGTTACGTCCGTTTCCGTGAAAGTGAGAAAAAGAGACTTTTTGCGGCAAATGAGTTTCCGATCGTAAACCCTGTTTACGATCGTAATCACCTGTTTACGATCCTTGACAGCCTGGCCGATCGTAAACACCACTGGGTCGTAAACACCTGATCGTAAACTCTTGATTCCGATTGAAATAGTCGTAAACACAGATTACGATCGCCTGATTACGATCACTACAAGTCGTAAACTCCCAATTCCGATCCAAAAATGTCGTAAACACTGATTACGACACAAGTACAGTCGTAAACACTCTTCGTCGGATCGTAAACACGATAAAAATTTGATCTTGAACTCGTAAACACGCAAACAATGAAGATCTTCAACCGTAGCAGTCGTAAACACCAAGAAACCCAGAAAAATTGATCGTAAACACGAAGAACAGCAGCAGCAGAACTCGTAAACACCAAATACCCTTCAAATCTTCAAAAACCAGCACTTTAACCCAGAAAACAGCTTGAATCCAATACCGTGAGAACCTCGAATCAATGATTCTTGGCTCTGATACCAATTGTGGGTCCGAAAACAATAACTAATCACGATATTTTAATCTAGTACAAGTGCGGAATCCTTGTACAAGACCGATTCAAGAATCAAGAAGAAGAGAACACAAGAAAATGATGATTAAACCATAAAAACTTGATCTATGCACACAAGATAAACTTGTCGGGTACAAGATAAGAAATCGTAATCACTCTTGTCTCTCTAGAAAATCGTAAACTCAAGCATCCCTTAATGAGGAGGTCAAGTGGGGTTTATATAGGCACCCCAATGAGTTTACTATTGGGCCCCTTGTGGATCATAAACCCAATAGTAAACCTAAACCCAATCATAAACTAGCCTAAATACAATAGCAAACTAGCCTATGATTCTCATGAAACCCTCTAAGCCCAGCCCAACTTGTCCGGTTACAACATCCATGCCAGCCAGTCAAGAAGAAGAAGTTCAAAGATCGAAGACTTTTAATATCACAAGCCTAGGGGAAGATTGTAGAGGCTAGATTATGAGGCTTGTAATATTAAATAAGTTGGGCTGGGCTTAGAGGGTTTCATGAGAATCATAGGCTAGTTTGCTATTGTATTTAGGCTAGTTTATGATTGGGTTTAGGTTTACTATTGGGTTTATGATCCACAAGGGGCCCAATAGTAAACTCATTGGGGTGCCTATATAAACCCCACTTGACATCCTCATTAAGGGATGCTTGAGTTTACGATTTTCTAGAGAGACAAGAGTGATTACGATTTCTTATCTTGTACCCGACAAGTTTATCTTGTGTGCATAGATCAAGTTTTTATGGTTTAATCATCATTTTCTTGTGTTCTCTTCTTCTTGATTCTTGAATCGGTCTTGTACAAGGATTCCGCACTTGTACTAGATTAAAATATCGTGATTAGTTATTGTTTTCGGACCTACAATATCCATGTTGATGTTAATTTTTAATAACTTCATTTCTAATTTTGCTAACTCAAGGCCCGATCGAAACACACTATATGAAAGTAACCTCACAATTTTATAACTTGAGAAAAATCTACTGAAAAACTCAAATTACAATGTGTCTCTCATATAGTGTGTTTCGATCAGGCCTTGAATTGGTATCAGAGCTTGGTGAAATCAACAACCAAGTTCTCGGTACCCGGAGTTGATACCGTGATCTGCAAGGAAGCTGTGTGGGTAGTCATCATCGCGAAGTGATCTAGGGTTATTCGTTTTGCCAAGAAGATCTAGGGTCGAGTGAAGTCAACCAAGAAAGATTTAAGGGTAAACGACTGTTGCTAAGGGAGATCAAAGAAGTCGCCGACTATCAGCTTCGAGACGCGGATCTTGTATCAATTCCGGGAACCAAAGAATAACGAGATCGTAGCTCTTTCGCCTTTCACGCCGGAAGATCGCCACTCAACCACCCGTTACGTCCAAAGCACCGTCTAGATCACAAGCCGGTGATCTGTCTAAAAATCAGAAGTTGTCGATTTTTACTGTAGACCGGAAGTCGGTTCTTGTTGAGTATTCGTAGATTGTTATTGAAGATCAGCACTAGGTTCGATCGACTTAGAGAAAATTGGAAGCCGCTAATTTTACACTTGATTGATCAGGACCAAATCTACTTAGAATTGATTTT
>JBCNJP010000687.1:0-24607 GCA_039602395.1 Deinandra increscens subsp. villosa
TCGTCTTCATAACTCTTCTCCCAGCCTATAATAAGCCTATTACTCGATCCAAAAATAAAAACTCTCCTCGACACTTCAGTGCTTCCATGTGATCTTTAACACTCTTCTCCCAACCTATAATAAACCTATCACTCAATCCAGAATACAAAACACTGTCTTTGCCCCTTAATGGCAACAAATTTATACCAGATTTGTGTTTATCTAATGTAGTTACTCAAAAGTATGTCCCAACTTTTACTTACTTTAACCTCCTGCAGATAGGAATATTAATCTTAAGAATATAAAATCCGAACCTAAATCTCATTCCTTAACTTATCCTAAAGGTCTAAGCCTGACACATATATAATTGAACATAAAATAATTGCAGCACCTAAAAGTACCTGACTATTTGAAATACCCGACAATTAATTATAGATATGGTTTAATTAACTAAAAATAAAATAATAATAATAATAATGAAAAAAAAAATAAGTCTTGATGACGATGAAAGTTAGGCATGAAGTTCATTTAATTAGTAAAATGATATATTTATTTATTTTTTTCAAATCCCGTCACCGTCATCGGATTTTATTTAAAATATCGCTATCACCTAAATTCCTATCTAGCATCACCCAAACAAACCTCCGAATTCGATGGATGAGTTTATCACAAAGCGGAGTTACCTGCGGATCCAAATAAAACTCATTCAAACCCCTATCACAGGAGTCATCTCCTCACCTCATTCGATCTCTGCTTTCTTCGGAAGTCATGGGCAACCGCAACACCACCGTGAAGGAGCGCTGACGACATTAAATAGGGCGATCAACCATTGATCTTCGGATCCTGAATCACCCTACGGCTACAACGGATCATCGAAAGGTACCTACCATCGGAAACGATCCTCACCTGCAAGTTCCGATTGAGTGATTCAGCTTCCGTCAACATCCGCGACTCAAACTGAGGGTTCTCCAAACACCATCGTTTTGACCATCGTCCATCGGCAATCTCCTCAGACCGTCATCTTACTGCTCAGTGGTATACCGTGATTCTGCACCGAAGCCATCGACTTCTCTCCATGATTCAAGATTTACCTGTTTTCGTAGCCTGATGATGCAACAAATAACCTCTGATCATTACCGTGATGTCTATAGTATACCCTATAACGTCCGCCGGTCACCTCTATTCAAGTATATTGTGCTTAGCGACTCCGGCCGACCGACTGAACCTTCCAACTCGAGGTACCTTCAAGCCTTTATCTAACCATAACTTGTAGGGTATGCATGAATTAAGATTATCCATAATACACATAAATGAGGAATTCGAAAACCTACAACTGTTACGGAAATGGCGTTTGGGTTTATTTGATTTCGAAGCTCCTGTAGTGTTCATATATATGAATGTGAATTCAAATCAAGACTAATATAACAAATGATGAGAATGTCTTTGAAATTTTCTGAAGTGTATGAACCGATTAAAAGCAAATCTTATTTATTTATTTTTAGTTTTTTTTTTTTTGTTATGTTTCTAAAGGGTACGAAAGGAGTGAACCAATTTGAAGGGTTGTAAAACACTATTAATCAACAATATGACAACTAACTAAAATTAAATATACAAATTAACTGTAGGGTCCTCGTGAGTTTTGACACCGGCATAGCATTATCCTCGTTTTACTTATAAGCTAAGGTGCGGTTTTTCGATCTTACCCTCATAGCTTATTTATTTTTCATTTGAGTTCGTATTTTATTGCTTCGAACTGTTGTCATCGTATTTGCCTTATCGAACCGTATCATTGATTAGTGTCATACCGTTTCATTGAGTATCGTTAAATGGCATTGTATTGTTTTAATTGAAATTGTTTACTTGCGATAGGATAGATCCCTTGTACTCATTATCGCATGTTCCCACTGCATATGAACATTGTTATAGACCTTAGTGTTAAGGTTACCGAGACTTTTGTGTTGACTTGCATATGTTACCGTTTATTTGGCCTCAATACCCGAGCACATCCACCTATGGGGACCATAGGGCGTCATTTGTGGCACCTTTTGACGTGCTCTATCTGTGGCGGAGCGATTAGCCACGGCGTCTCGAAGTAGTTAATGATGTGCTAAGTTGCTGCACTAGTTAGTTAATTAGAGGCGTATGGATCGATCCTAGGAAAATTATTGTTATTGGTGAATTGGTTAGGTGTGTGTGCCCACACTCCCATATCACATTACTGGTACATTAGGGCTGCAGTCAGTGTACATATTGTTACTGTTACTGTTACTGGCTCAAATGAGTATTTCCTTATTGATACGTCTCGTTTGTTCCTCCTGAGACGTATATTTGTCTTCTCGTCGTTGTTACATTATACTGCTATTGTTTTACCGTTACTGAGCAAATTTTGGCTCAGCCATTTTTCTTTTTCTTGTGTCTTCTTTATTATTATGACAGGTACTTCTGCGATAAGGGCAAAGAGTTCAAGAGAGAGCAAAATTGACTAGGGCAAGAAACTTGAAGAGTTTTAAGACATTATTTATTTATATCACTATTTTCTTTCAAACTTGTCGTGTTCCGTTTAAACCTGGATTTTGGATTTGAAGTATTTTAAATTAAAAATTTTGGATTGTTGCTATCTCTGTTTACTGTATTAGTGACACGTCAGCCCTACTCGGGTTGGGGTGTTACACTATTAAATATTGAGAGCCAGTAAGATGAATATAAATTTATAAGAAATTATTTTAATAAGAAATTTGTTTTGTACTCATACATTTCCCTCTGATGCGTACGTATAGAAAATTAGGTTAGATTCCAAAGTGAGAAATTGAAACCATGTTAGGGTTCATTCATATGTATCAAAGGCATTTACATAACAGTAAATTAGGGTAAATTACATTTTTTGTCCTTTAACTTTGCCTGTTTTGCAATTTTTGTCCTTTATTTTTTTTTGTTACACTCTCTGTCCTTTAACTTTTTTTTTCTTTTACCTTTTGTCCTTTTTAACAAATTCCGTTAAAATCTACCGTTAACTCAAGGGTTTTTTTTGTTTTTTTACATTTGGGGGGTATTTCTTGTAGTTAAATGAAGAAAAAGGTGTGTTATGTAAATGTGTAATATATTTTTCCTTTTATCACCCCCATCTTAAAACCCTAACTCCACTTTCGTTTACTGCTGCTGCCCTCACCCCCCACTCCCCTTTAATCCTCCGGCGACCTTCACTGATGGCCAGACCATCGAGTGGCTATCTCCTGTTACCATTATAGAATCCCCTTTCAGATCAATTTGTTGCGACACAGCACGAAGCGGAACCAACGGAGACCTCGAATGCGGAGTAGATCTCATCATTCGGATATTGCTGGGTTCGTCGGATAAACAGTCGGAGCAGGAGGAGGGGACTGCTGGGTTTTAATCGGTGTTGTGGGTGAGTCGGAGGTCGCCGTTAAGGGTGGACGAGAAAGGGGACGGTGTCGGATCGTGGCTGCCGGAAAATCGATGGGGAGGGAGATGGGGGACGGATCGAACATCAGTTTCTCTAGTCTGACTCAAGATTAAATTGATTCACAGTTTATCATTCAGAATTGTATTTCAATCTCATTTAATCAGAATCGTAAATCATCGCAGTTGTTTTTCATCATCTTTTACGTGTTCATTGTTCTAAGTTCCATGGGTTTTACAAAACCCCACCAAAGTGTATCTGTTTGGGTAAAGGTCCTTTAATTTGGTGTCGGGTGCCGAAGATGGAATGATTGTGGCCGGAAATTTGGTCGGCGGTGATGGTTAGGGTGGAGGATGACTTCGCCGGTGGTTGATCGGAGAAGGGAGACGAGGGGAAGGGGCTGCCGGCCGATTTCCTTCCCTCTCTTTTCTCTTTCTTTATATTTACGGAACCAACCCCCCTCTTTATTTAACTACAAGGAATACCCCCCAAATGTAAAAAGACAAAAAAAACCCTTGAGCTAACGGTGGATTTTAACGGTGGATTTTAACGGAATCTGTTAAAAAGGACAAAAGGTGAAAGAAAAAAAAAGTTAAAGGACAGAGAGTGTAACAAAAAAAGATAAAGGACAAAAAATGCAAAACAGGCAAAGTTAAAGGACAAAAAATGTAATTTACTCCAGTAAATTAAGAATAAAAGATTAAACAATCCTACATACCTTTGTAATTAAGGAAGTAAAAGATAACATAACTGCAAAATAAGAGAGATATCAACAGATTAAGTATAAAGAGAATGTATTGAACCTAAAAAGGTATGAGTATGTTTTCAGTTCGGAAACATAATGCAAGAACGGATTTGAAATAACGTGGGAAGCCACTTCTGTACCTGTAATTGAAGCTTGAAAGGCTTCGTGAAATTCCGATGGAGGAGAGGCAGACTAAGGCAGCGGTAAAGTACTTTGATGAAGATGAATATGGTAGGGTAATGACGATGAAAGAGAAGGGGCGTATTAAAGACGTGCCGTGTACGTGTAGTGTGATCTATTGTATGACTCAGCCTAGATGTAAGCGTTTAAAAAAAAAGGGTTTAACCGGGACGTGGATGCTTCGAACCCGGAAGCTGCGTAATCAAAACGAACGACCTAACCGTTGGAGCAAATAGGAGATTATTAATTTCTTCATACACATTGTTTATATATTAAATCCGGAAGTCAACAAAAGTCAAAATAAGTTGTCTATTGTGTTAATATGTAATGTATATTACAGTTTTTCGACTCTTGAGGTTTTTTTTTTTGGAACGGCGAATAAATTAAAAACGACCAAACCCCAAGCAAGACGCTAAGGGTGGTAAACAAGGAGCATTACAAGGAAAAGAAAAACATTACAGTGGGAAAGCATACCACTCCGACCACGAAAGGGGCCGGATATTACACCGATTAGAATACCAAAAGAAACTCCAAGTCTTAATTTTCATGACCACTCGTTGACTCGAAGGACGCTTTTGATTGAATATGACGTTGTTCATTTCTCTCCAAATGCACCAACAAGCCGCAAGAAAGATGATTTCCACTGCTTTATGTTTCCAAGACAACTTTGGTATGCCTTTGAAGACCTCCAGAAAATCCTTAACAGAAAAGGCAAAAACCGGTGGTAACCGACACCACTGAGCCACCAAGGTCCAAATCAAATCCGTGAATGAACAACCCGAAAAGAGATGAAAAGTTGACTCAGCTCCATTATCACAAAGGGTACATGAATCCGATGCTATTTGAATGTTCCGACGCGAGAGGTTATCTTTCGTTAGAAGCCGATTGAGCATCGCTCTCTATGCTAAAATATTGACCTTCCCAGGAATGTTTTTACACCACTGAAAGTCAGCCCTCTGTCGTGGCCCAGAGAAGAAATCGGAGCCCAACTCACCAAACCATCTCCAACCTCCATTCACTAGAATGATTCTCACCTGTAGATTAAAACCCACCTTTTCAAAATCAAAAATAGTTTTATAAATAGCCTTCCAAACACCGGATGCCGCCGACTTTAACGGAATGAACCGAGCAATATTATTCCTGTGATGAATAGAATTAATGACACGCCGCCAAAGACAATTTTCTTCATTTTTGAAACGCCAAGCCCACTTAGCCAATAAGCAATTATTCGAGACTTGAAAGGGAACCAACCCAAGACCACCTTCACATTTGGGTTTGCAAATATCCTCTCTAGCCACCCAATGAATTTTGTGTTGATTTGTGTTGCCGGCCCACAAAAACTTACACGAATTTTTTCAAGGATGTTTAAAACCTTCTTAGGTGCCCGGTATAGAGAAAAATAGTACGTTGGAAGACATTCGAGAACCGCCTTGATAAGCACCAGTCGACCACCCATGAAAAGATGTTTTGCTTTCCAACCCGAAAGACAATTATGAAATGTATCAATCACTTTGGACCAATTCTTTTTTAGGTTCATATTAGCTCCTACCTTCAATCCAAGATAATCAAAGGGAAGCTCACTAACTTTACAACCCAAAACCTCCGCCTTATTAAGTATTTCGGAATCCTCAATGTTGATACCCGTCAAACCACATTTTTCAAGATTGACTTCCAACCCCGAAACAAGAAAAAAGCCCCATAAAATCCGTCTAAGATTGACACAATTACTCAGAGACCAATCACCTAATATCATAACATCGTCCGCAAACAATAGATGAGAAAGTAAGGGGCCATTCGAGGGAAGACGAATACCTTGAAAAATCCCCATATCCGTAGCTTTAGATATAATCCAATGGAAAGCCTCCATCGCAATAATGAATAGGAAAGGAGATAAAGGATCACCTTGACGTACACCTTTAAATCCAATAAACTTCGGGGATGGCGAACCATTGATGAGAACCGACGACCTCGACGCTTTGACAACACCTTGAACCCACTTACGCCATAACGGAGGAAAATTCATTTGCTCTAGAATGGAATCTAGAAAATCCCAACAAAGAGATCGTAGGCCTTATTGAAGTCAATCTTAAAAAACATAGCTTTCGATTTTGATTTCTTCAACCAAGACAAAACTTCATTTATAATAAGAGGGTCATCCACAATATTTCTTCCCGCAACAAAGGCCATTTGAGTTTCGGATACAATTGAGTTCATAATCTTTTTTCACCCGATTAGCTAAGACCTTCGAAACAACTTTGGGAATACACCCTAGAAGAGTAATCGGCCGGAAATCCCCCAAGTGAATCGGATCCTTCAACTTAGGAATTAAACAAATAAAAGAGGCGATACAACTCCTACTAAGCTCACCATCAACATAGAATTGGTCCAAAATGTTCTTGAAATCTGTCCCCAACAAGTCCCAAAAATGCTTAATAAAAGCAAAATTAAACTCGTCGGGTCCGGGGGCTTTATCCGAACCACACTCCCACACGGCGTCTTTGATTTCCAACTCCGAGAACGACTCAACAAGATTCAAAGCCTCTTCGATAGATAATCTATTTAAACCATGACACACTAGCTTTGGTCTCCTTCGGGAATCTGATTTAAATTTTTCTTGAAAAAACTTACACGCCAACAATTTTATCTCAGGAGGATTCGAAACCCAACGGCCATTGTCCTCTAACCCAGGAATACGAGTAGAAGCAAACTTAGACCTCATTATACCATGAAAAAAAGACGTATTTTCATCCCCAAGGTTCACCCACCGAATACGTGCTTTTTGAGCCAAATCCGCCCGTTCATTCTCCTCCAACTTAGCCAATTCCATTTTATCATTACTCCATTCCTCCTTCTCACAATTAGTGAGAGGAAAAAATTCGGACAACATGTCCCATTTATTACAAGCAGAAGCCAGGTTCCATTTTTTCAAATCTTTCTCCTCTTTAATTTGTTTGATCCAACACTTGATTGCTTCTTTCATCCTCTTAAACTTGCCATGAAGAATCACGTCTGCCTTCCCATGGAACACATTATTTTCCAACGCCCCAACCACAACCGACCGAAGCAAAGGTTGAGACAACCAAGATGTGAAAAAGCGAAATGGGGGAGGGCCAAAATCCACCGTAGATGTTTTAAGGACTAAGGGGGAATGATCGGACCACATCCGAGGTAAAGCCGTGAGAGTGGCATTGGGCCAACGGACGAAAAATTCATTGTTAACCAGACACCGATCTATTTTACTAAAGTTTATCCCTTGCCCATAAGAGAAAGTAAAACGAGATCCCCCCATCGCATACTCCGACAAACCCGCTGAATCAATAAAATTGTTGAAATTTTCTGCCCCCCTCACGTTAAAAACCGAATATAATCTATCTTCCGGCACCCGAACCTCGTTAAAACCCCCCATTAATAACCACAACCCCGGCAAGTTTTCAACATGGGTCGAAATCTCATTCCAAATACGTTGTTTATCCGACTCCGATTGAGGAGCATAAATGTTCAGAATATTAATGACCAACTGGTGCCGAACTAAAATCCCAGAAACAATTAAGAAGTTTTGATGCTTACTTGATGATCTGAATGAGAATGTAGAAGGATCCCAGATTGTGATGATTCCTCCCGAAGCACCGTTAGAAGGAATCCAGTCCCACCTACAATGTTGATTACCCCAAATGTTGTGGACCGACAATCGATCAATATCGTACACCTTGCTTTCCTAAATACAAAGACAAGAGACCCGATTGCTCCTCCGTAATTGACAAATCAACTGATTTTATCACCCCCCAAGCCTCTGCTGTTAATAGAGAGTACATCCATTAGTGAAAAATATGAGCTCTTGTACCTCTGATCACCTCTTCCACCTGATCCTCACAGCCAGTAAAATCCATACCCAGACAGTTTCCGATGTTAATGGTACTAGATACCTCCTCTTCCACCGCCAACGAACTTGGATCACACTCCTGGTTTTGCTGTAGACTCCAAACCGAGGAACGATTCGAGCTATTAGAAGATATGTTTTTTGACGAAATACCTTTGCCCCAGGAAATGGAATTCCAAAAAAGACTTCTTCCGCGAAGAATCGGATTAACGTTCCCTGAGATCTGCTTCCGATGTTTCCGTTGCGTCTTAGATAGCGTCGGTAGAGAAATAGGGATTTCCGCCTGAGAGTAGTTCTCCACATTAACGGACCCATTTAAATCCGGTAATAAAGGTTGGGGCTCCGATTGGGCCGAATAATTCTCCTCGCCAGCTGGGCTCAAACCAATTTCTTTTTCCTTTGGGCCACCAATAACTCCAGGCCCAACACCGTTAATCTGATCCAAACAGTTATCACAGGTCGTACCATCGTTGACATTCCTTCTTTTGAACCCCTGGACCTTGACAATCAGTTCCTCTTTATCCCTGTCGGCTCCCAACCAAGGGACGTTGTTCTCCTGCTCTACGATGGCACCGCCTCCTAGGCCCTGCAGGCCGAAAGCCTCGTCAGGATTACACTGTTCCCGGAGTTCTCCTTCTTCCCAGAAACTGTCGTCATCCCCTTTCTCCGACTGAAATTCCGGCGAACTCCTCAGGGGAGGGATAACATCTTCTTTCACAAAAGTGGGAATCCAAGGTGAACTCTCTTCTTTCACGTACACCACGTAATTCATCTCTTTCCAAGAAATAATAACCGTCTCCTCTATCGTCTTCCATGAGTCGGAAATCACGTGAACAGAGCCGCCAGAACAATCCTCGAGCATCCAAGAAGAATTCGAAGGCCAAATGATCTTCCCGAACCCTTTAGCTATTTCATCGTACGTAATACCATCTCTTAGATGCAGCGGAACACCCAAAATTCTCAATCCTATAATCCTCTTTCTAGGAAAGGTATGACCTTCCCATAATACAAGAGAGGAGAAGTATTTTATCCACCATTGTTTCTTCGATTCAAGGAACTCTTCTGCTTTCAATTTGTTGTTAAAAACTAGTAAAATATGTAGTCCTCCCACATATACAACATCGAAATCAGACCCATCCCCTTCGTTTAAAAGCAGTTTGATGTTACATAAAGACGGACCGTCTAAAGCCTCTGCCAATAGCGTCCGGCCGTAAAATGTTGCAGGGTACTTCTCGGCTCCATCAGGAATACTGATGTTCTTCCATTTGGACGATGGAACTCTCTCCTCCAAAGCTTGCGCAGATTCTGTGACTTTTCTTCCCAGAAATACCTCTTTAAAGGTCCGAGCATCACCCCCTGAATTGAGAGTTTGATTTTGAATCGTCGCCGTCTTCGGTTTAGGCCAATGCGAGATCCCCGGCCTAAAACCTTTACTGGCAACCGTCTTTGAAACCGGCCGAGGGATCTGCGTAAAATTTGCTTCTAGTCTTTTTTCACCCATAGATACCTCGTTCAACCTTTTCTCCAACCCCTTGACATCCTTGGCATTTTTGAAACGTAGAAAACCAAAAGGATCGTTGTTATATCTTCTCTTACCTGCGATGTATGTACCTGGTTTTTGAAAAACTATGTTTTTAATTATAATGTCGTTGCATAGTCTTTTTGTATTTTTTTTAATTTACATTACGTTTTAGCAATGCAACTATTTTTTATACACACATTATCCCGCGGCAATGCGCGGGTGGTAAAATCTAGTTTAATAACATAGTTTAAAATATTATTAAAAAAATTTTAAATTTTACATAAGCAAAATATAATTAAATGACCAATCCCAATAATTGAAGTCGCTATTATGTTAGTCTTCACATGGGTTATGTCATGGAACAGAAATTTTACGTACTTTGCCATGGAACGAGAGAATTTTGTTTATTTTCTCATAAATCACAAGACATGTACTCTTTTTCCGATCCTTGCTTGTCTGGTGGTTCTTTGTCTTCAAGTATGTAATAATCTTCTAGTGGATCCTCCTCTGCTAGTGGTTTTTCACGTAAATAATAATCAAATGCCCAGTTTCAAAAGATATCATCAGTATCATCACCCAAAGGATCAAGAACTTGGAGGTTTGTAGGCGCCAAAGGTTGAGGAGGATCGAAAACCAGTGAATTTTCAGGCGTCGGAAGTTGAATAGGTTCCGCAGCCGGATGGTTTTCCAATACATCCTTTGGAGTTGGTTTTGGAACGAATAAGCTATTAACCCGTATATTTGACATATTTCATATTACTAAAGTGGAGGTCGAGAAGCGAATATCATATTTCAGCATTTAATTTATAGTGTTTTTCAAAATAGCTTTTATATATAAAAAGTTAACTGTAAATTAGTAAAATAGAATCGTTAAAAATAGTCATTATATAATTGTTGAATTATTTAGTTATAAATATTTTTATTTTTTTAGTTATTACTTATTTAGTTGAATAAAAGTAAAACATGTAATTATCTCTATATTATTGGACAAGTCAACCAAGGAACACCCCTACTAGCTAGGGTGATTGTTGACTTTTTGTCTTTTTCCCTTTTTTTTAAGGCTTTTTGTCTTTTTTTTTTTTTTGGAACGGCGTTTGGAACAACTCCCCAAATTTTCAATACCCGAGTGAGCCTTCCTGAGATGAGATTGCAACCGTCCAATACTAATTTTGACACTCCAGGCCTGGCTCATCCAGAAACACCATCAAGGAGAAAACTCACCACTTGAGAAAAACCCCTTTGAGTCAGGTTAGAACTTGAGACCTTAAGGTCTCCAAGCTCTAACTTTATCCCCATACCATTATTTTTCCATTTTTATCGAGTACCATGTTTAGTAACGCCAACCATTATTACAACAACAACACACGCTCATACTCTTCACGTTTACAGTTATGCCCGCTGCATGACACTGCCATCTCATGTATAAAAACAAAGTAATGTAGTATTACTGTTAACTGACTTCGCTACAGTAGCTGTTTATGTATGGCATCACCAAAACTAACATTTTTGTTGTATAATATATGTGATGCTTTATGTTTTTTTTACAATATCGTATTGGCGCCCAAACATTTTTATTACAACATGTCCCGTAACGCGGGGCCCAGATTTAATACTAGTTATGATTATAAATAACAAAGTTGTATGTGTGGGAAGGATGAATATATTAGTGTTAGTAGTAAAAAAGGTTTGTAAGAGGAATGAATGGAAAGCCATATAACATATGAAAAAGGAAATACCTCCAATTTGGACAGATTCTAAAGTGTGAATTCGTGGTTTACTTTTTTATTAAAGACTTTGAATCTTGGTAGGTTTAGAGTCGAAGAAATTAAGTAAGATATGGGCTCCGTGTGAACTCCATGTCATCTTCTTCACTCGTCTTCAAGAGGTCATGGAAGATGTCAAATTGACTTTGGGGAGCATCATCCAGCTAATTGTAGATGCAAATTTTCCTATCTAAACATTTTCCAAATTTAGCTTAATATAATTATAAAAAAAAAATTTCTATATTTTTTATTGTTTATATATTATTATTTTATTGTTAGGTCATATTATTTTATTGTTATTATTATTATCTAAATATTTTCTAAATAATAATTATTTGATACTTATTCGTGGCTTTCTAAATAATATTTTAGTATGCAATATTAATTTGTATAATACCATGATAATTTAATATATCTACGTCCACAATATTAAATCTGCAATTAATTTGTATATTTAGCTAGGTTTCCAATTGGTCTTGGCTTCTCGGTTGAAATTATAAATTTATTGTAAGCGTCAAGCAATAATTTTTAATATTGATTTTGATAAGATATTTGACTCGTTTAACTGGGAAGGTCATCTATTCGACTATTCTTATCAATAGCGCTCTTACGTAAGAATTCAACATTAAGAGGGGTGTAAGGCAGAGAAATCACATATTTTACTTTGTGTTCATCATTGCTATGGAAGTCTTAAGCATCTACATCAACAAAACCCATGGTTGTTGGGCTCTATCATGGCATTGCTTCACCAATTAACGGTCCTATTATCTCTCATCTGTTTTATCTGTTTTATGTTGATGTTGTTTTTTTAGTGAATGGTCGGTCACTAATGTCAAAAACCTCTCCATGATTCTCATATAGTTTTACATTGCTTCGAGTCTTAGGGTCAATTATGAGAAGAGGAGCTTATTTGGTATTGATGTGGATCCAACCGAATTCACTATTCTTGCTAATATTTTGGGTTGTGATGTAGGTAGTATCTCCTTCAAATATATTGGTTTACTGGTTAGTGCCAATATGAATCACATTTGTCACTGGCAATGGCAATTTGTTATATATATAAAATTTATAACAAAATATGAGGTAAACAGACAATAATATGCGTCGTTAAATTTGTTATTGACACCTTGAGGCTAAACTTTCGGGTTGGAAGGATAAATCTCTTTCAAATTCTAAAGACTTCACTCACACATATATAGAGAACCTGATGTGAATGCTCCTAGACGACCATAAATATTATATAAACTAACTTGCACTAGTAATTAAGCATAGAGCTATTAGAGCGCACATTGTGAGTAGCGGCTAGTTACCGGTTTCCGGCTACACCGCCGCCACAATTAATTAATATTATTTAATTTAACTTCTTTTATTCTTTTAACTTGATCTTTTTATTTTTATACCCATTTTCTAACGGTTATAAATCTATAATGACTACATATGCAACGACAATAAATTTATAACGTCTATATTTAAAAACTCTATGAATATCAACTTCACAATTCACTTATTCAGTGTTTACAATCTATAATTATGTCAAACATACAAGATATATTCGAAAAAATTCACAATCTGGTTTCAACACCTCCAGAGGATGTGCTGGAAAATTATGCATCACACGTGGAACACTATAATCATCTATCTCTTGTTCAACCTCCACCTATTGTTCAACGTCCTGCTCTGGTTGAACATCCGGCTCCTGTGCAACCTCATGTAAACCCCAATGTGAATGACCTTTGAGGGGATAAAGTCTTTCAAAATTGGGCGTTCGATTACTGGTTGCCCGAAAACCCATCGGAAAAGCCAATTGAAGACTTTTATGATGTGGACGATGTAATCCAATTTGAAGAAGAAGAGCCCGTGGATGAAGAACGAACAGAAGATGAGTACGTGCCTCGTGATCCATGTGAGGTTGAACCGTTATCACCCATGGGGGCCCATGGGACTTAGACTCCGATTCTAATTACTGGAATTAGATGATTAATTTTAATTTGGATTAATTATGTTTATGTTTAATTTAATTATGATTAATTATGTTTATGTTTAATTAATGGATCTATTTTAATTTACTTATTTTAAAAAATAAGAAAAAAGAATCTACTACTTATTCCACACCACCCCATCACGTTTGCTACCTTTCTAATATCTTTCTATATTTTTTTCACTTTATTACGTAACACGCTCATATTGACTACTAGTTCTACTACCTTATACTACCTCTACCCCCACACTCTCCTCCGATACTAATGGTCATAAGGGTATAACATTAAATTTTATTAACTAATATCTCAAGATCTAGTTTGATATCATTGAAATACCCTTAGGTCTTAAATAACAATGACAAATGCTATTTATGTAAGTAAATTAAACTTAGAGTCTCAAAATAACAATGACAAATATTTATGTAATTAAATTAAACTTGGAGTCTCTTTGAACCGTTATTTTTAGTTTTTGGATTCCAGGTTAAGTTAATTATTACTCAATTTTTGTATGAAAAAGATTGTTTCTTCTCAGCCTCATTTCTTCATTCTCCCCCATCACAAAATGGACAAATCCAGAAAATTCATGATGTATAAACATACATTTGATGGTGACAATGAAGAAATCGAGGGAAAGACTTACCAACTTTATCCACCAAATCATTTGTCAGGAAAGCAATATAAGTGTATTTTAGTCACTTAATCTTTTTTTAACGGCAATTTGGCTCTTACTTAATCGTTTGTTTTAACCAATCTGGATTCACCTACCCAATGTCTTGAGGTTCGAACCTCATAGCGAGGGAACCCAGGAGCGCCCCCCCATTTGCACCATCGGGCGTGAGCCGGGCAAGCCCGTAAACCCTCTCTTGTGACTCAGGATCAAGCATAAGGCTCGATCTTTCATTGCCTACCAATATCTCACAAAGTGGTGTGAGTGGGACTAGAACCTGAGTCTCTTCAACCACAAGGTACAAGTTTAACCACTACACCAACTTTATCTGATTTTAGTTATTTTATCGTAAATGGTATTTTACTATTTTTACTAAATTTTTAGTCTTCTAAAGGTTAATTTTAGTTCTTTTATTATAATTTAACAGAAAAAGAAGTAAGAAGTTAGCTTAGTATCCAATTTTTCATAAAAATTAAAATCACAAACCCTAAACTTGTTACTAAAAAGTTTAAAAAAACAACTAGCTTAGTGGTTGGCGTATGACCCTCTTCTTTAAAGTGTGAGGTTCAAGTCTTTGTAAAATTAGGGAGTAGAGAATAATATTTGTCGTTAAAAAAGATTCAAAAAATTAAAATTAGTAGCAAAAGTTGTTATCTTGGGAAACCCATACGATTATATTCTTATATACTTTAAGTATGCCAATGAGCCCTTGTCATAGTGGTTAAGGGGGAGGTGGTAAGGTTTTGCCTACCTGGAGGTCCTGGGTTCAAACCTAGGCATTAACAGTTATTTGGTGATTTATGGGGTTAGAATAGGAGTTTGTAATAGTTTAGCCGTTCAAAAAAAAAAAAAACTTTAAGTATATTTAATGTTGCATATTTAATGCATGTATCCTTAAATGTATAGTTTATGAGATTGAGGCTCGATATCCTTTTCTAGAAATAATCATAATTTTTAGTTTAATTGGTTAAGGTGAGTTATATTTTTTTTTGAACGGTCAACGAATGCCCCGGAAAACCCGGGGACTATTTACACCAGTTGAGCTTATTCCAGAAAAAATCCACCTCCGCGAGCGGCCGGGTGGTAAAACCTGGGAGCTCAGGGATCGAACTTGTGGCCTTTCAGCCCCAAGTCTCCCCTCATCGCCAATGCCCCTTCCAAAGTGTTGCCCGTAAGAATCGAACCTGTGTCTCAAGTAGAGAACACATGCTTCCTATCTAATGATAACTTTTTTTATTGTGGTGTAGTGGTAGGAAGTCTATGTTCTCTATTGGAGATACATGTTTGATTTTTACGGGTAACACCTTAGAAGGGGCATTGGTGATGAGGGGAGACTTGGAACTCAAATGTCACAAGTTCGATCCCTCAGCTCCCAGGTTTTACCACCCGGCCGCTCGCTAAGGTGGATTTTCCCTGAATGAGCTCAACAATTATAAATAGTTGACCGTTTAAAAAAAAGAGTTGTCCAATGACATTAAAAATGAAAGGTCTTATGTTCAAGTCTCACCTTTGACAAAAAAATAATTAGGTTTCTGGTTGGGCCAGGGGATTTTTCACCTATGGTGAGTTTCCCAATGACAATAAAAGTGAGAGGTCATGGGTTCAAGTCCCACATGTGACAAAAAAATAAATGGGGTTCCAGGTTGGGCCATGGGGTTTTCTCACCTATGATGAGTTTCCTCCTGATAGGGAATGGAGATGGTCGGGTGAGTGGATAATGTGTTTCGTCAGTGATCCAAATTTACCGTTAAAAAAATAGATTTCAAACTTTTATTTGTTTATTTGGTAATAAATTTAAAAATATATTAAAACAAATATTTACACACTCGGATCTATGTCCCTAGGCTTTGGTGTCGTGGATATTGAGGGGTGGATAGGACTTGTGACCGAGAGGTCATGGGTTCGATCCTCCCATAGATGTTTTTTCTGTCAGTGGAAAGTTTCCTTTAAAATTGGTGACTCGGTTGAGAGCAGAGCTGATGTACGAGCTTCCGATTTAAGACGCGCTAGTTACTATCACCATTAGTTAGAGTTGAAGATAACCGGGTAAGAGGTCCTTCAGTGATCCACGTCGCTGTTTTTAAAAACACACCCTGTCTATATTATTATTTTTAATATATTAAGAAAATTAATATTGTTCTTTTTTCTTTGTGAAACGATTTAATTAGTAAATTATTCATACCTCAAAATGGTAGAAAAACTATCGAAGATTCTTCAGAGACACCCATAAATTTTAATTTAATACCCATATACGTCCTGTATATAGCTATACACGGTGTATAGAGTAAAAAATAAAATTTAGTCATTCTCTATTGTGTGTCGGTACGATTAGTAAGTATTAACATCGCGTATGTGACTATACACCCACGTATATGGGGCCAAACTCTTTTTCGTTGGTGGTGGGAGGTTTTGGTAGGTAGCTAGCTGTATATGACACGTATAACTGTATACGTGGCGTATAGGATCAAATATTGGCGGTGGTAGGTAGAAACATATCTATACACGACATATAGACAGGTTTCTACCTACCACCCAAGTGTTATATATCGAACGATTTCATTCGTTATTTCTCAAACAATTCACGCAGTCTAGCTTACCCTCTGCTTCCTAATATCTGAAACAATTCACCCCTATAACCTTCATCTCTCAGAAAGACGAATGGTTTACAACAACAGACGTTCATGGTCGATTCGTTCAATATATAAATGAGTACGTGAAAGGGTTAATTGTTGATGATGTATACTCACGAAGTCTGGATTATTTCTCCCTTATAATTTCTCATTACGGTTATTTCATAGCAACATCGGAAAGGAGATACGAGAACGGTGTATGTACTTCTGTTGACTATCTAGACGCCAATACGTTTAGATTTTCTTATATGATGTTAATCACGTATAGGGATGGTGCCATAAAAAATTTATAAGGACCCATAAAATATTGTAACTTTAGTAGTACGTACGTAGTATTAAATGAACATGATTAAGATAGTTTTAAAAACACACGGATATCTTTATTTACAATAAACATAAAAATAATGTTAATTAAAACATAAATTAATCAGTAAACTCAATTTATGTTTGAATATGGGAAGCAACATATAATATTCTACACAACATGAATTGAAAAAAAAAATCAAGTTGGTTCCACCTACACGCATAGAAACTTCTCAAGTGTACGTTTTTTCTCCTTTCACTCGGCTTAGATGTTAGTCCCACATTTACGTGCAATCTCTTTCCCCTTTCCTCTCTCTCCCTCTATATATATATATGTATGTATATATATAGACACATTATATATACCTATTAATATGCAAACTATATGTGTTTAATCACCAAAACAAACCATAATTTGCTCGCTAAGCTTGATCAAGCTAGCGATTAATTAAGATCGATGGCAGGAGAAGATGTGGTGATACCGGGGTTTAGATTCTACCCGACCGAAGAAGAGTTGATAACGTTCTACTTGAAGCATAAGTTACAAGGCACACGCGAATTAGCGCAATATATCGATCGTGTTATACCTCAACTTCATGTTTATGATTTCTACCCATGGGATCTCCCTCGTTAGTACTTCATTTCTCCTTTATGTTTTTATCTATTTTTATATTTATTTTTATTCTTTTTTTGGTCACAAAAACTAGTTATATAATTAGACAACAAATTAAAGAAAACCCTTTTGCATCATCTAAGTATTCATGATTTGAAGTGATAATCATTGCCTTAAAACAAGGAATTTGGGTTTTGAAGTTGCGTAATTAAACATTAAACCGCCTTTTGAGTCTTTCCTCGCGTCCAACTTCAACAAGACATTTTCGTTCATATCATATAGTTCTTGTAACTTTAAACGTATAAAAGTTATGAGTGTTTAGAGTTTGATATCATTCTGATCGATTCATTTTTACCCTTTTTCAATTAGTTCATATAAAAAAATCACCTAACTCTTGAATCAACTTTTTATCATATACCATATGTCTTGATTTTAGCATTTTCCAAAGGGACGGTTTTATTTTGAGTGATTATTTATGATCAACTTAGTTTTGTCACAGGTTTTATATATATATATATATATATAGCATAGTGATATTAATGTGTAGTAATGATTCTTTTCTTGAAAGATTGAAGGTTTAGGTTATATCATAGATAAAAGATTTAGATTTTGAAGTAAGTCAGAAGATGGTAATTAATTAGATGTATGAGTTAATGGTCAAAGAAGTGAGTTAAACTTGCAAGGTAAGAAATTCTTTCTTTTTTGTCACAAGTTTCTTGTTACATATCTAATTACCATGTTTTAGATCAATTATTAGCATTAGGGCATATGTAATGGTCTTGTCAATGAGATGTGTGAAAGATGATGTAGCTCCGATAGGACAGTGAAGAAATATGCAAGGATCAAAAGCCGCAAGAAGTGATGCATAAAAAAGTCGTTTGGAAACGAAAATTGATTAAACCAGGTTTGACAAGAACTGATTTCGGTTTGATACAAACCGCCGGTTTGTATCCCAATTCTTGAACCCCCCCCCCCCCCCCCCCCCACCCACTAAGACGGTCAAAAGATAAAAAAAACAGTTGAAGCCCGGGGGACCGAATCGAACCAAACCAAAACTAACCATTTCCTCTAAAAAACGGTTTGAACGTGAACTGTTCCATCAAAAACAGTTTTGACTTTTGTTTGACCAAACCTGAACCGTTTAAAAAACGGATTTATGAAAGAAAAATACCAGGACAATGAAAACACCACACCACTACTAGCAGGGAGCTAGGGATGTGTGGGTGTGGGTCATGATAAACAATGGCATATGACCTTACAAACCAATATTATTGTAAGAACTTAAGAACTAATGTAAGAACCATTAAATTTCAATTGAATGAAGGTTATTTACATAATTTTTATGCTTCTTCTTCTTTTTTCCTTCATGTCTATACACATGATGGCAACTTAACGACCTAAAAAAACAAAAAACTAAACAAAAATCGTTTTTTTTTTTTTTTTGTAAATCCGATTATGTTGCATATATGCAACATATAAAAACATATAATGTTGCACATATGCAACATATGAAACATATAATGTTGCATATATGCAACATACCATGTTGCATATAAAACATCGTAGAATAAACAAACATATAATGTTGCACATATGCAACATATGAAACATGGTATGTTGCATATAAAACATATGAAACATATCATGTTGCATATATGCAACATTGTATGTTTCATATGTTGCATATATGCAACATAGCCGGACATGCAAAAAACAAAAAAAAAACAAAAAAAAAACTTTTTTTTTAAGTCATCGGGTGGATATGGGTGGATATACGTGAAACTAAATTAAAAAAATATCAAATTACCCAAAAAAAACTTTATTTGAAATAATTTTCCCTTGATTCTTACAAGTTTGTACAATAGAAAACAAGATATCTTTACCATAAATGTAGTGGAGAAATTAAAAAGAAATGACAAAATTACTTAATTATCCCTCATTTAAGTTGGTTCTTAAGTTCTTACAATAGATAATGGTTCTTACATGAACTTTACCCTAAGATAATATTAATTAAGGGCTTTCATTAACAAACATATATTTTTTACAATATCCTCAATGAGAATGGTACTTGTTGATACCGACACACATATATATGATATCTTGATTGCAGAATATGCTGGAGAGCGTTGTAAAGGCGACCTCGAGCAATGGTTCTTTTTCATCGCTCGACAAGCAAAAGAAGCCCGAGGGGGAAGACCATCACGCCTCACAAGTTCTGGCTATTGGAAGGCCACCGGCTCTCCAAATATTGTTTACTCTTTGAGTAATCGAGTCGCCATTGGGATCAAGAGAACTATGGTTTTCTATAATGGTAGAGCTCCCACTGGGACGAAGACCAAATGGAAGATGAATGAATACAAGGCTTTTCGAGAGGAATCCGCCTCGAACCCTAACCGAAAACCCGAGGTATATATATTTTAATTCTTGTATGGTTCTTATTAAGTCCTAGTCTTGGTGTAGTTCAAATTGACTTTGTCCACGACTTCTATTGTGGAAGACCGTAGAAGTTGTATCTGTTCACCCAACTTCAAAATAGTTATTATAGAATTATTAGTTTTTCAAAATAAGCTAGTAAATTGTATCAAATTGATCTCTATTATTTTATGAATCAGATTATATACTTTTACCTATGCGAATTTTTAAAGGTATGAGATTAATCTCAGTTATCACATATTGGCCGATAATAATTTTAATTTTAATTTTTTTCTTCACATTAATTCCAGTTATAAACATATTGGTCTATATTGATCTGTCGTTAACTAAACACCAACGACATTAGTTTTTAGTTGACTGGACATCCACATAGGATCCTAAGTGTCATATATTTTTATAACCTTTTACCTAAAACATTATATCACTCCTTGAAGCACATGCAGGTAAAGCCATACACATATGTGTATATAGACTCAAATTTTGAATCACACAAAATAAACAAACAATGAGATCATTAAAAGTTCAATTTGGATGTCCAGAAATCTATTTAAATGACACATACACTCCTATGTGGATGTTCAGACAGTTAAAAACTAACGTCGTTGGTGTTTAGTTAACGACGGATCAATACAGGCCAATATGTTTATAATAGAGATTAGAATTTCTAGAGATTATTGTAGGGAAAAATCAAAACTAAAATTATTATCGGCCAATATGCGATAACTGGTTTTGATAAAACCCAATTTTTTATTATGAAATAACTGTTAACGTAGATCATGTTTCGCGACTAGACAAAGATAATATTTACACACATTTACCATGAAAAAATGTCAAGATTCCATAACTCTCTGATTCGGTGGCCCGTAGGGTTTCTAGGGATTGTGTCTTAAGATCCTGGTTCCATTAGATTTGTCGTAGCTAAGTGAAGTTTGTGGATGTTACTTAGGATTCTAGGTCTAGATGATACCATTTTTATCTCTGAATTCTCCTTAAGTTTCTAGGTCGGTTGTTACTTTAATTAGTTAATTTATTTAATTTATCTCAATTCACTTTAATTTAATTTACTTAAATTTCCATTTCATTTCCTTAGTAATCTAGCTACATAATGTATCTAGGGTTTGACTCCGGTTATACACCCTCCTAATTAACTTTATTAGTATTAAGTTTATTTTTATGTCAATACGCTTGATAAAAAATTATGTTAATAGCATTATCTAATAGGCATTTTTATGTTATTAACATACTTCTGCCAAAAGAAAATATAATTTACTTTTTATTTTTTCCTTTTTATGTTTTGCAATTTGCACACACACCAGAAAACTTCTAATTTTTATTTAATTAGTTTTATTGTTATTATTGTTAGGCTAATATTAACATAAAAGTAACAAAATAATGTTTTATGACACATTCACGACCCAAGTATTATACTATACTATTAATTAAAAAATTATTATGTTTTTTTCATGTTTGAATAAATGTAGCGGAATACACGGTCTATACAAAACGGACATATCGCATAGCAATGTGCGCACCGCAACCATCTAGTTGTGTCATAAACTTGCGACGTCTTTTCTACAAACCGTAGGTTGTTTTCAGTCGTGTCGCTATTTTGAAGCAAATTTGTGGTAAAATTAAGTTTTTTTCCGTTGAATACTTGTCAATAAATGTGTTGTTGTGACAACTTTTTTTAAGTTTTCAGGAAATGAAACAGTTTTCTAGTAGTTGCAATATATATTTGACCTAATATATGTATATCTGCAAAGCACTTATTAATTTATCCCTACAAAACTTGTTATAAATCACTAGAAAAACATATATAAAGAAACTGTTGTGACAATATTTTGTCATGAAAATTAAGTATTTTTTTCGTTGAAAACTTGTCAATAAATGTGTTGTGACATTTTTTTTTTAGTTTTCAGGAAATGAAACAGTTTAATTTCTAGTAGTTGCTATATATATTTGCAAAGCACTTATTAATTTACCCCTACAAAACTTGTTATAAATCATTAGAAAAACATAAAGAAACTAATGCAACTTCTAATTATAACATGCCTGCAGCTAATGGAGGAGTTAAGTTTGTGCAGAGTGTATATAAAATCAAACTCTTTAAGGGCATTTGACAGAAGGCCAATAAATGATCATCAGCAACCACCAGTTCCACAACCCATTCACAAAACTGAACACCATCATGCAACCACATCAAATCATCATCCCCGCCCGCCACCACCGATGTTAGAAAGAACCGCAAGCTTGTCCGATCATAGCCATTGCTCGTCGGATGACCAAACGGTTAATCATTCTCAGTCGACCATGGAAAGTGATGACCAGCCTTTGTGGGACTGGGAACAACTCGAAGAATGGTTCTAGGGTTTCATCATGCATTTGTGTACGTTCATGAAGAAATTAAACCTAGTGGAAACACTTTAATTTATCGTGATTTGATTTAAATAAGCATATAATTTGAATAAGTGGAGGTTTATAGTTTGGATTATGAAAGCTAATTAGAAGTTCAGGGAAATCTGAGGTGACTTAATTAGTAGTTTAATTAATTTCAGTATCTGTTTTTAAAAACTTTTATTTATATAACGTGTTGTGTTGTTGTTTTTATGACTTTTGTTATCTGATACATCCACAAAGCCTCCAAACGATGGCCTATACTAGTTTAGCGTCAACTTTATATGTTATTCACACAAAAACAAAGAGTATCATCAGTTACGACTTATGAATATTAGTGAATGTATCATGCACAAACACATAGGGAGAGTGAGCGAGAGAAAGAGAGAGATTATGGCATAGCCTTAGAGCACATGATAGAAATTTATGCTTCGCGTCTTGAGTGTTGAAAACCCTAAAAAAGACAGAAGTGTATTCTTCCAAATCTTGGGAGGACATTGTTAGAAGACGAAATGGTCCTAGTCCACCTTGTATCGCTGTACCCATGACTTCACATATGCTTCTTGCAAGATTTTTGGGTGCGATTGTTTCATCCCATTTTAACCCGGGAATGTAAAAACCACGTATCATAAAAATAACCAGGTTGACTTCTTCTTTCTTTCTTTTTTTTTTTAATCAAAATGGCCACCATTTTTAGTCTTTTTTAAACAAGCATTGACCCATGCATCCAATAAGATCCTGACACATCCGCGCTGACGGCTAACCACATATGTCACGTGTTCCAAACTAGCCACTAACTTAGCTTTCTGGGACACGTGATGGGTACTGATTCTTTGACATGTGGGATCATAGAATATCTAATGATTGGTAGGTGGACACGTGACCGGCACATGTGGGATCATAGAATATCCACTAACAAGAAAATGACCCTTTGGTGGCGAAAGTTTTACTACCTTCGGTGGGGACAAGTCGCCACCTTAGCTTTCGGTGGGGACATGTCGCCACCATAGCCCTGGCCACCTGAACCTCGTCGCCATAGCTCCACAAAGTCGCCACCTAAAGTTTCCCCACCATAGGTAGGTCTATAGTGGCGATAAGTCCCCATCCAAACGTCGTCGGGTTAGATTTTAAGGATTAAAAGAAAAGTTTTAAAAAAAATTAAATGGACCTTCGGTGGCGAAAAGTCCCCACCGTAGCCTTTATTACTTTTTAAAATATTACCTATGGTGGCGAAACGTCCCCACCATAACCTTTATATGTTTTTTAATCCGATCCTATGGTGGCGAATTGTCTCCACCGTAGATTTAATTTTCTTTATATATTTTCTAAAACAATACGTATGGTGGCGAAATGTCCCCACCATAGCTTTGGAAAAATAATGATACAAAGGCTATGGTGGGGAAATTTCGCCACTATAGGTACTATTTATAAAAAAAAAATATTTTTTTTATTTTATCTTTTCAGGTTTTGAAACCCAATAAAACAATTATCACAATTAAACCAAATCAAGAACAATTCAATAAACCAAATCAAGAACAATTCAATAAACAATTATTAATAACATGCTTTTATATTGTTTTGAAACCCAATAAAACAATTATTCAATATGTAGGCTTTTGAATATGAAGTCACAGTTGCATCTTAGAGTGTAACAAACCTCTCAACTTGACAATTCCAAACAAATATGTAGAAAAAATTCTTTATTCTAACCCATTAGCCTCTTTAGTTGTTGGCATTTGATAAGTTGTTAAGAATTCAACATTAAATATGTAGCAGCACTTCATGAATTTAACCTATTAATTCGATAATTTACTAAGATTTTGCATCAGGAAGCTGACATTCAATATTATTAAAAAAAAGCATATAAAATACTTATGCAGTTACAAAAAAAAAAGAAAAAAGGTTAGAGGTTTTTATAAGGGGAGCTACCTTTAGGAAGGTCTATAGCACCTGTAGCCGAGCCAAGAACGATGAAACTGGAACTGTAGGAGAGGTTTCCACGTGACCTTGTAGAAGAACGGTTTGGTTGGCTGTAACAAATCGGATAAAGTTAGAATATAATTAAAAGGGACTTTAAACAACGATGTAGATAAATCATGCCATT
>JBCNJP010000690.1:0-18000 GCA_039602395.1 Deinandra increscens subsp. villosa
GGGCACAGGGTCGTGCTGTCAGGTGTTAGTCGGCACAAAGGTGTATTACCGGAACACGAGGTCGTGTTGTGTCAGGAGGTTTCTTGGAGACTTCTGGGTCCCAGAACACGAGGTCGTGTTGTGTCAGGAGGTTTCTTAGAGACTTCTGGGTTGGGGCACGGGGTCGTGCCTAGGTGGGCACGGGCCGTGTCCAAGGTCAAGACTTCCAAAATTAGAACTTCTCTTCATATTTTTGTTGTGTTCTACTCTTTTTTCATTTTGGCCTTGTTTATCCTAAAAAACTAAAAGGAAAGCGAAATGGTTTTGTTTTGCTGTTAGTGAATTAGAAATCAACCGAAATGCTAATATAAAAAATATATATTTTTTGATGCATATCAGCGACTGGAAATGAGAGCATTGTTAGTGCATAATGGAGTTGTGGATGCCTTGAATTTGGGATTTATGCGACACCCTCGCTATGCAAGAAACCCCAGTGTACAGGCGCTTACCCTTCCGGTCCGCACGAACTTCTAAGTACCCGAATAGCTCGGTATATTTTACTAATTATCACAATTGAAATTATATATACTTATTATATATAAAAACATGTTCTTTTGTTGAATATCATTACCCTTGTCCAAGCCTTTATGCACTTGATGAGTGATTCTCATGACCGACCGTATAGGCGTTATCACGACCAGGAGGCGGGATTACTATGAGATATCACCCATATTTGTGTTTTAGTGTGGTGATGATCATGACCGACCGTATAGGCGTTATCACGACCAGGAGGCGGAATTACTATGATCAAAACACCAATGTTTATGTTCTTGTTCTTGGTTTACTTGTTCTTGATAACCAACATGGTGAAACCATACCAACCCTTCTTTAAACATGAAACTAACTTAAGGATTTCTTAAAACATGTTCTAATACCAAAAACCAACTCCCAATTCCTTATAGATAGTCCAATACTCGATAATCATCTTTCAAAACCCTAATTTTGACGTAGTTCTCAAACTAACATCAAAACTCTTTTTATTATCAAATAAACTTAGGGCTTCTGTTCATAATATCATTTTATGATATACTTCAAAAGATGGGACCTTAATTCAATCCCGATCATTAATTTTTAGCAAAACATCGTCTAGAAAACCCTAATTTTAGCCTGTTCCACAAATTCATACCAAACCTTTTCAAATCATGAAATAAACTTAGGGCTTTCTTAAAACATGTTATTTTAAGCTTACATACCAAAAATCAGACCTTAATTCCAAACAGATTCCTCAATTTTGAAGAATCATGCTCAAGAACCCTAATTTCGGATCTTTTCTAAAAAGCATATCTAGATGTTATGAATCATGAAATTGATTGAGGGCTTTTGTAATACATACCTAATAATGACCCACTGCAGAAAAGTAGCTTCTAATACCTCCTGGATCAACCGATTTCAAGCTATGCACGTTCTTGAGAGTTTTCGGGGTTTTCTAAGCTTTGATTTATGAACTAGCAATGAAATCTTATGAGTTAAGGCTTCTATTTATAGTATGGGGTGTTAAATATGGTCTAGACACGTCCCATGGTGACTAAGGACCGGTTTTGACACGTTTCAAGGCTCAAAATGGCGGCTGAAACGGATAAAGACGAATCTGGCCGACCCTGCAGCCCGTCGCATATCGCGCCAACTCCCAGGGGATTCCTTCGCGATACGCGAGGCCCCCAGCAGCACCATATTTCCGTTTTTAGCCCTTATGCTTTGGTTTGGTGCATTTCTAACCCTTATACTCTTAATGTATTATCATATTAAGCCTTAAAACATATTAGGATATATCCCTATATATTTCTAACTCTCGAGATACATAAAACGATGATTCTAATCACGTATATCATCACGTATTTACCCATTTTTTTAACTTTGCAACTACGTATTCACACATATCCCTATGCACATATACATATAACCCATATATAATATATATAACACATAAATATGTATTTCCTAATATTCTAACTTGTTAAACACGTAGAATATGCATAGTATTTGTATTAACTAACAATTACGCAATTACCTGAATCTTGGGATGTTACAAAATCCATGGATTCGGTATTCAATAGTCGATCCATGACTCTCATTTATGTCATTTAAACTCTTGAATCGACTTTGGTGATTCAATAGTCGATACATGAATCTCATTCTTAAAAATTGTGATTCGATAGTCAATTCATGAATTCAAATCGTGAGGTTTATGTAAAACACAATACGGATCAAGCTAGTGCATTATTACGTTCGGATTCAAGCACACAAGGTAAATAAACTTCCGTATATAGATCACAGCTTGTTTACAGAGAGAAATACAGAGCACTCAGGTTACACCTTGAAAACACACACTTAAGAACTTGTAAACCTCACTCACACTCTCTGAATTAAACTGAACACTATATATAGGGACTGATCCGGCGGACCAACTTACTAGCGTATCAAGTGGTCCGGCGTACCACTTGATCCGCCACTGATCCGCTGGATCTTACAAAACATAAACACATAACTTTACATACTCAAACTAACAAGACCTAGCACTAGACAACATAAAATGCTCTAACAAACTCCCCCTTGTCTTGTGCTAGTCTTCAGAAGCCTTTGTCTCTGTCTTCTTCCAATCCCGTCTTCGATTATTACCAGCATGAATTCCACCATCAAAACAAACCTTTATCACTTTCTGAAACTGCAAAGCTTGATCACGACATTCAGGCTTGTAGAGAATCTTGCTAGAGTGAAGCTTTTCAACATCATTCTTTGACAAATTTATCAATGACATCGGATCATAAATTCTCACAACCTTGTTGTCTTCTTTAATCACAATAACAGCTTCTCCAGTCACTTCATCATAATACCACCACCTCAATGTTTTGATGAAGTCCTGTTCCAGCCTTTTCAAAGGTATCTTCTTTAGCTGAATCGGCTTCTTATATTTCAGAATTACCCTTGGTCTGCCAGTAATAGGATGAATCTCTGTCGGATGTTCAGAATAAGTTGGTCTTTGAGGAGTCAAAAACCTGAACCTTCCTTGACATTCTTCAATTAACTTTTCTTTGAACACAGCAGCCAAAACATTTTCTCCAGGATTCAAAAAATGACTTCTCGACAAATCCCTCACATCACAAACAGGTAATGTGTTGAATCTGGAAGCATTCCTTAGATATACAACCCCAAACTCCCTTTTTATAGCATAGCAGTTAAGCTCTGAATCAAACATCCAACTGATAATTTTTCCAGACGCTTGTCTTCCTTTTCTATCAAAGGATCTCTTCTGATCGACAATTGTCTTTGAAGTTGGTTTATCTTGAACTGGAAACTTCTTAGCCCTTTGTTCTGTTAACCAGGCTTCAAATAATAACTTCTTTTCCTCCTCTTCAGACATATTCACATTCTCAGATACTTCAGGTTGTTCTGATGACTTCTCAGTTTCAACCTCTTCTTCATTATCTTTCCCAAAGAAATTAAACCCTTCAGAACAATCCTTATCAGAAAAATTTCCATACATAGTTGGATCATCAGGATATTCTTCTGCCGTCACGTCTTCTACCTCCACATGCTCATCTTCAAAAATTACCTCTTCTTCTGAATTATCTTCTTGATAAGGCTCAGCAACTGGCACATTTTCCACATCATCCACATTTAAAGCAAAAATAGCTGCCAGCTGCTCTTTTGTAAAAGGGATTAACCAACTCTCCCTCTTTCATCTGAACCCTAGATATCGGAGTTACATCATATACTTCTTTATCTGTAGACTCCCCCTGAGATGTTGTACCAGCAGCAGCAGCCGATGAAGTTCCTGCTGTATCAGTACCAGCACCAGCACCACTAGCACCACCATCAGGGTTATCAGGATCATCATTTAAAAACTTCATTACATCCTCTTCTTCCCTGCATGTCTCTTCAGGATTTGGCCTCTTCTCCCCCTGAGCAGCTAAAGTTGTAAGCACTTGCTTAAGCTGCTCACCCATGGACAGAGACAATTGCTTTAACTGAGCAATTTCCCGATCTTTGGCCTCATCTTGAGCTTTTAACCGAGCCAGTTCCTTTGTATGTGAATTATCTCTAGCAACCAATTCTTTACACAGATTTTTCAAGCCAGAGATCTCTTCAGCCTGCACTTTGTTTGTGTGTTCAACTCTTTCAAAACGAGCTTGAAACAAAGCAAGCTTTAGATCAACAGAAGAGATTGTAGAAGTATTTGAAGATGTGGAGGCAGAACCAGTATTAGACGGTCGTTTGATGGTTAACTTGATTGGATGAGATTGAGAACTCTGAACACCAGCTGGTTTTGTAGTTGGTTGGACTGGAATAGAAGACGATGAAGACAATTTCTGCTTCTTGCTAGGAGGACTCTGCCCAGATTTTCTGGCATCTGCAAGAAACGAACCAGGCTTCACTCCTTTATACCCGACAGCCACACTTTTCACACGTTTGCTGGAAGCAACTGCAGGAGCTTTGCCTTTATCAACTGGTTTTGTCTTAACCACAGGCTCCTCCATACTCGGAGTATAAGATGGATCATCATCAATATCTTCAGCCTGTTTTGTTCTATTCTCAAACTCAGAGGTATCTTGATTATGAGCCTTTAGATAAGCAATATGAGCTCTAGATCCTCTCCTTACAGGAACTTCTCTTGTGTTGTGCAGAATGGTAACATATTCACCAGAATCTGATTCAGTTTCTGAAGAACTACCAAGAATATCAGCACCTTCCCTTTCAGATTCATCGACATTTTCAGTAGTTACTCGCTCTGAATGTTGTTCTTGAGCTACAGGTTGTTGAACTACAGGTTCCTGCACCACCGGTTCTTGTACGACAGGTTCTTGATTTACCGGTTGCTCATCATCATCATCATCAGCAACTTCAGTTGGAAAACCATGAACATTGTAACGTAGCTCATCATCTGAACTGTCATCATGTTTAGCAGCACCATTATCTGGAGCCACATAATCTGGGTTGGCCAGATGACCAATTAACCTCTTATTCGGTGGAGGAATGGCATTTCCTTTTCTTTTGTAGTACACAGGAATCTTGCCCACAGCTACTCTATTCATATGTTTCATATCAATGATTGCAGCAGCATTCTTTGGAAGATTTGGATGAAGATCATTCAGAATCATTTGTAAAAATCTGGGATACATGATACTTCGTACTTGTTTTACCAAGATATTCTCTCTCATGTAATTGAAAACCCACCCAGAAAAATTGAACTCTCTGTTCAACACCAAAGCACTAAAGAACGATAACACCTTCAAATCAAATTCTTCTTGACCTCTTGTTCGATTCCCAAAACACTTAATAATCACATGCATCAAATACTTATATGGAGGACTCAGATTCGCCTTTAGATACCATGGAACATAAAGTTGTCCATCATATTTAATCCTTTTCAGTAAAGCCACCAGATCTGCTTCAGGAAATTCAGTAGGATACGTATCTTGATCATTAAATCTCAAAACTCTTCTTACATCCGCTTCAGAGATCACCACATCAGTGTCTAAAATCTTTGCACGTATCACAGATGGAGTCACTGAACAGTCAACTTGTGCAGAAGTCCAAAACATGACTAGTAAGTCTTTATACGGTGGACATTCTTGAGTTGCAGCATAGAAAATTCTTGAACGTCTGACGAAGTCAAAAATATTGAGAAAGTGAGGTCTCCACTTTTCTGCAACATCCAAATAAGCACACACGTTTTGTTCTCCAATCGACTTAAAATCAGCCATTTCTGTTCATATCATCAAAACAAAATGTCATTAAAATCAATCAATATAATCAAAACGCTCAATGACAATTGCTGATATTGGATAAATCGCTCAAACAACTAACTTTGAAAAAATCAATTTTTGAGCGGATCAACCCCGGATCAGAACATACACATCCGGATCATCTGGTCCGGCGGACCAGTTGCGGATCATATTTTTCAGCAGATCATTTGATCCGGCGGATCACTTGATCCGGCGGATCACATTTTTCAGCAAGCCACTTGATCCGGCGGATCACTTGATCCGGCGGATCACAATTGTTGACTGCGGATCAGATTAGTCAGCGGATCAACTCCGTATCATTTTGAAAATCTGGTCCGGCGGATCAGTTGATCCGGCGGACGAACAGTTACCGAACAGTCATTTTAAATTTGTGACATCAAGCAAGTGTTTGTTTTGGAATCACACAACAAGGGTTCAATCTAGACTACATTCCGCTTCTAATCAAGTGCTTTGAGACCATTAATGATTGGTTAAAACAGTTTAAACAACATAATCCAGTGGGGGTTTTCAAAACCCGAGAGGTTAAATCTCAAATTAAACCCAAATGAAACAACCATTGTAGAAATCAAAACCGTCAACCTGTGCGCAATTCAGTAACCTACCTGTAGCATCAAAAATCTCGGACAGAGCTTCGGTAACGAATGAGAAATCAATAAAAATCTGAAATGAAGAGGTTTGAAGGGTTTCTGTGGTGAATGTTCTTGATCCGCGAGTAATGAGCTCTCGCGGATCAGATTTATATATATACCCGAAATTTGATCCGCCGGCGGATCAGTTGATCCGCCGGATCAGAAAAATTACCACTTTGCCCTTTTTCAACAAATTTCTCATTTTTCATCAAAACCAATCAATTTCTTCAATTTCAAACATGATAATCTGATTTAGCATCGATTATGGTTCATCAAACAACAGATTGTCGATTCTGAAATTCAGTTGATCTAAAATAAAGCAGAAAGAAAATCTTTTTGAATTTTAACAAATTTATATCAAAACACACTAAAATCTTTTTGATTTTTCGAACTTATGCTAAAACACACCTAAAATCTTTTTGATTTTTCCAATATAGGCAGAAAACGTAAATCAACAGAAAACAAGAAATCAAACAAAAATACCAATAACTTATATTTTTGTGAGAAAGATCGCAACATGAGATCATATCAGTGAGATGCACTTAACACACTTCAATTTCGACCTAATAAGCATGCAAATCAAGTTGTCCACGAATACAACACATAATGTTTATTTCAGCCAATTCAAATCAATTTTTACAGTTTTCTGATATGCATTAGGTATTTTTATCAAGTACAGAAATCATGGCACCCACAGACTCAAGTAATTGATAATCTGATTTATTCTATTTTTGATTTTTCACTGATTCACTACAGAATCTATTTACAGAGACAATTGGTTCAAAGTGTTTCATGCAAAAAGAAAGCAGAACCCTAAACAAACAACAATCAGGTCGGCTGGTAGGCACGCAGAGAAAGTCCGATTGTTTAGGAAAATAAGAAATAGAAAATAAAGCAGAAAGCGTATAATCCAACAACAATCAGGTCGATCTTTCGATACGCAGAGAAAGTCCGATGGATTATACTAAACACCAAGAAAATAAAGCAGAACGTCAAACGAACAACAATCAGGTCGATCTTTCGATACGCAGAGAAAGTCCGATCGTTTGACAAAATAAAGAAAATAAAACAAGTTTAAATCTTTGCAAAATAACGCATGCATACACTAAGACCATCTCTTATTCTCTTTTTGAATTTTTCCACATAAGCTCAGCATTAAACAAAAACAAGAATCATGGTTCGCCACAGATTTCAGACAGGCATTATCTTTATATCATACTAACATGTATCAGATATTGAATAGCACATTCAATGAAACAAACAAGTATCTACAGCCTTTCAATCTAGTCTATCCATGGTCAGTAACATTCACTGATGTACTATCATTTCTCAAGAGGTTGGATCACATTTCTCAGATTTTTAATTTTCCAATTTTTTTTATACTTTTGCATTTTTCAATTTTTTTTATGCTTTTTCATTTCTAGAACACAAAACAACACACTATTTTTGTATTTTTCATATATCTCCCCCTAAAAAGCAAAAATAATAGCAGAAAAAGAAAACGAAAAGCAAAAACGATCAACTGAATCGAATCACGTGACATTTAACTTAGTAATTCCATTGATTTTCAACAAAAATTGGAATCGAGATTTATCAAAAGCTTTTGTAAACAAATCAGCTCGCTGAAAATCCGTGTGAATTTTCTGCAAATCAATTAGTTTCTTTTCAAAGCAATCACGGATAAAGTGATATCGGATCTCAATATGTTTAGTCTTTGAATGCTGAACTGGGTTTTTAGTTATAGATATGGCAGCCGAATTATCAATAAAGATCGGGGTTGTAAGAAAATTCAAACCGTAGTCGCGCAATTGTTGTTGTATCCACAAGACTTGTGAACAGCAGCTAGAAGCAGCTACATATTCTGCCTCTGCAGTGGATGTTGCAACCGAAGTCTGCTTTTTACATTGCCACGACACCAATCTTTCTCCCAAAAACTGACATCCTGCGGTTGTAGATTTGAAATTGATTTTGCATCCACCATAGTCAGAATCAGAATAAGCTGATAACTCGAACTTATTATCATTAGGATACCAGATCCCCAGATCCGGATTACCCTTCAAATAAGCAAAAATCCTCTTTACCGCCATCAAGTGAGAAGCCTTTGGAGTAGCCTGATACCTGGCACACATACACACAGCAAACATTATATCAGGACGAGAGGCAGTTAAGTACATAAGCGAACCAATCATAGCCCTAAACAATGTGGGATCAATAGATTCACCAGTCTCATCTGGTGCTAAACCATGTGAAACCTGGATTGGTGTACTAGGAACCCGAACATCGCCGATCTTGAACCTTGCCAAAATATCAGAAACATATTTGGTTTGGTGTAAGAATATGCCTTTGGCCGATTGATGCACTTGAAGACCCAAGAAAAACCCCATCTCGCCCATAGAACTCATTTCAAACTTTGTTTGCATCACACGCTCAAAATCCTTGCATAACGCGTCATTTGTGCTTCCAAAAATGATATCGTCCACATAAACCTGGACAAGTAACAGATCCTTTCCAAACTTCTTTGAAAACAGTGTACAATCCACCTTTCCTCGCCGAAAACCGTTTTCCAGCAGGTGTGTAGATAAAGTTTCATACCAAGCTCTCGGGGCTTGATGCAATCCATATAACGCCTTGTCTAACTTGTACACTTTGTTTGGATAATCAGGATCATAAAAACCAGGCGGCTGCTTCACATACACTTCCTCACGAATCAACCCATTAAGAAATGCACTCTTGACATCCATTTGATATACTTTGAATCCATGATATGCCGCGAAAGCTAAAAAGATTCTGATAGCCTCGATCCTTGCAACAGGAGCATAAACCTCATTGAAATCAACACCTTCAATCTGTGAAAAACCCTGAACCACCAATCGAGCCTTGTTCCGAACAATTATGCCTCTATCATCTTTCTTGCATTTAAATACCCATTTAGTACCACATGGTTCTTTAGAATTAGCGGGTAAGTCCACGAGATGCCATACGCCCAATTTCTGAAATTGTTGCAACTCTTCTTGCATAGCCTCAACCCAAGAAGCATCTTCCAATGCCTGATTGACATTAGTTGGTTCAACTTGAGACAGAAAACAAGAATGAAACACGTCATTCTGAACTCCTGAATCCCTGATTTCAGCAATCAAAGCATCAACAGAATCTGCTAGTTGATTACGTGTGCGAACTCCAGAACTCGGATCACCAATGATATTTTCTTGAGGATGAATAGTGTTAATCCTCAAAGTAGGTGAATCAGCAACAGGAATCTCATCCGCCAATTGATTAGGTAAACTTGCATCTGCTTCTTCTGCTCCTGACATATCATCTAATGGTAAAGAAACTTGCACCGAAGAACTTGTACTTGGTAACGATATTGGATCGTCAACAGGTGTTGACTCAGCTTCATGATACGAACTTATATCATCATCATCAGACGAACTCATCGTTTCCAAACTAGAAACATCCTGACTAGATGAAGAAGTAACCGACGAAGTAGGAAGCTTAGGGATCCATGAACCAGTACCAGGAGTAGACAATGTATACATGATAGCAGCAGATAAAATTTCAGACTCATCTTCTTTAGCAGAACTCTTTTGTGCAACCGAGAACGAATCAACAAACGATTTATAATCAAAAGCTCGAGAATCAACCGATTTAGGTTGTATAAAAGTATGCCGATGACAATCCACATTCAAATGATTCTCAATGGTCTTGGACGATGAAAAATAAACTCTTTTCATTGGATGATGATATCCAACAAAAATACCTTCAACAGCTTTAGCATCAAACTTCCCACCGCCCTTGAGAACCGTGCATGAACAACCAAATGGTTCCAAGAAATTCAAATTCGGCTTTCTACCTCGGAGCAATTCATAACTCGTCTTGTTAAATCTTTTAACAATCAGAACACGATTGAGAACATAACATGCAGTATGAACAGCTTCAGACCAAAACGTAATTGGTAACTGTGCATCCGCTAGCATCGTTCGAGCAGTTTCAATCAATGTTCTATTCTTTCGCTCAGCCACCCCATTTTGTTGTGGAGTATACGGCGCACTGAATTCATGATAAATTCCCAACAAACCACAAAACTCCTTCATCTTGGCATTGTTGAATTCAGAACCATTGTCAGTACGAATACGACAAACTTTATGTTTATACAGTGATTCAAACTTAGACAACATGTTCCGAATTGAATCTGGAGTATCAGCCTTGGACGCCAAAGAAGCCACCCATGAAAATCTTGAGAAATCATCCGTAATCACTAAGCAGTAATAACTACCCTCAATACTACGAACATTCATAGGACCAAATAAATCCATATGAAGCAGTTCCAAGGGAGTTACAATGGAGTTCAGACGCTTAGATGGATGAGACTTCTTTTTCTGTTTACCTTTCTTGCATGATACACACACATCATTTATAGAAAATCTGTTCTTGGAAACACCTTCTACCAACGAATGATTGACCAAGTAGTTCATTTTTCGGTAATTGATGTGACCCATGCGCCTATGCCACAGAATTGATTCCTTTTCAGTAGCTTTGGAGATAAAACACGTAGCAGATACAGCAGATGAAGTCTGATTCATATTCAACACATATAAATCCCGAAATCTTGGAGCTCGCATCACAATCCAGTCTTCAGGAATTCGAATGCCAGGTTTCAAAATCAAGCATTCTGAACTTGTAAAAGCAGCTGTGTACTGCTTATCACAAATTTGAGATACGCTTAACAAGTTGTGCTGCAACTCTTGCACAAATTGGACTTTTTCAAAAGTTATCTTCTCGTTCCCCATCTTTCCTTCACCGGTGATTTTCCCACCTTTATTGCCAGCAAAAGTAACATTTCCTCCTTGAATTGGTTTGACTTCAGACAGCAAGGAAATATTACCCGTCATGTGCCTGGATGCTCCACTATCAACGACCCAAAAGTTGTTAACAGCTGGCTTTCGAGCACCCTGCACATAGAAGCAAGCAATTAGTGAGTATCTGGACCCAAGCATTCAGCTTTGGGTCGACCGGTATCTTCTGAAAAATCCTCAGTGGCTTTTGAAGTCATTTTAGGCAGCCACTTTTGCCTAACAGATGGGATTGATGAATCAGCAGTAGAAGCTGAAGTAGAGTTATTACCAAAAACTTTGTAAGAGTTATTGAAAAAAGTTTTCCTTTTGAAATGTTGTTTGGTAACAATCTGTTCACCATCCATCTTGGTCTTTGTATCAGATTTCGAATCTGAATTTGTTTGCATATATGCTGAAGCCCTCTTCCTAGCTAAAACAGGACACCGACTACGAATATGTCCTATTTCATAACAACAATAACATCTCCTGGGATCAACAACACCCTGAGAAACACTATCCTTACGTTGTTTAGAAACATTGGTACTAAACCTTTTCCCATTGGATTTTGGCAAAGGTTTAAACAACGGACCAACATAACCATGTTCATTATAAAACCCATAATCATCAACACCACAACGATCAGCATATCCTTTAGGTTTAACTTTTGTGGTTTTGTTTTGTTCAAATTTTCCAAAATCATCATAAAAATTGTAATCATCACAAAAACCAAACGCTTCATAATCGAAACTATTAGTTTCTGATGAATACTGACCATCAGAGTTGTAAAAACTCTTTGGTGAGTAAGATGATTGTTTTGGTTTAACCTTAAACTTTTGTTCAGTTGATGACTTTGGTTTTTCAGAAAACCTTTGAGCTTTGGAAGATGATGCTTGATCATTTGACCCAGACAATACATCAGACAACACAACAAACTGTTCGTCTACCACATCTGACTTAACCACCTCAGAAGGTTCTACATACCACACTTTGGCAACTCTTGATGGGTCAACACAAATCAACGGAAAATCTAAATCAGAAAATACTGACTCACTTCCTTTCAAACTATACATTCTCAATTTCTGAGACGTATCACCATCAACAGTTTTGCCTTTTGAAATCTCATCAAACTTACCATTTGGGGCAAATTTCTTTTCGCGTTTCTGAAATTTCTGAGGTTTCTTTTGATTGACCTTAGAATTTTCAGCAAACTGTCCAAACCCAATACCATTGAATTTTGCACTTCTTTCAGGTGCTTCTGGTATAGTATTGACATCAGGTGTACTAGTGTTACTTACAGAAACGGCATTTCTTTCAAAAAACAAATCTGGACCTTTAGCAAATTGTGAATTTTCAAAAGATTTCATTGTTTTTGCTGTTTCAAGTATTTTCTGAGCAGCCTCTAATGGTGTCAGTTTGACACTTTGAGGCTTAACCTCAGTTACAGGTTTGTCATTTTTAGAACCACTTGACTCAGCCTGTTTGGACACCTCAACCTTAGGTTTGGACACATGTTTGACTGATTTCTTCTTATCAGTGCTTTTTGATTTATCAGATGAGCCCTCAGCAAACATCGAGTAATCAAACACAACTTTGGTCTCAGGTTCCTTTGGACCTAAACCATGAACAATAGGTGGAGGAACTGAGTTACACCCGGATTCTTTGAGCAAATCTTTTAGATTTTCATCTTTGCAAAGAAAACTTGCAAAGGAAGATGAATTTTTGAAATTTTCAAGTTGCCTGTTAAGATCCAAAATTTCAATGTTTAATTCAGAAATCTTAGCATTCGCTTCAGCAAGCTTCTTTTCACAAAAAATATAATCTTCTGTTTTATTATTAAGCTCAATTTTTGTGCTCAGAACCACAGCATGTTCACTTTTCAGTTCAGCTTTAACAGCTTCCCACCGTTGTTTGTAAATTTTAACATTTTCCTCTGCTAATGAGTATTTGTCAAAATACAAGGTTTTCTCAGCAGAAACTTCTTTCAACTGATTAGCAGAGGTAAGACAAAGTTCACAAGAAGTAGAATTAACCTGAACGTCGGCCATAAATGCATGTTGACCTTCAGCAAGAAAATCTTCACCTGGAAGATCAGAATCATCTTCAATCTTTACATTCTTCTCGTCAGTACACAGAAAAGCAGATTCATCTGGAAAATCATCAGCCCAATCATATCCTTCTCCAGTTTGTGAAACCAACGCTTTATTGTCTGAATTTGAGCTACTAGCGTTTGCATTTGAACTTGAAGGATTATTATTGCTCCCCGATGGTTTGTTACTCTGTGCAGCATACTTTTGATACAACTTTGACGTCTCTGGCTGCTTTCCCTTGGTACACTCTTTGGCAAAATGCCCATAATTCTGACAATTGTAGCAACGAACCTTAGACTTATCAAATCCAAGTTTTCCTTCAGGATTTAAATCCTTCCGACCTGTTCTTTGCATATACTTTTTGCCTCTGCGAACAAGCATCGCCATGGACCAGTTGATATCCATCAATTCTAAGTCATCAGGATCAATTTGTTCATAGTCTTCATCTGTTAACTCAGCACTAGTTAACTTTCCTGCAACAACTCCATCGTAAGACGAAACCATTGCTGAAAATAAAGCCATGAAGTCATTTGTAGTCTTTGCTGAAAAAGCACTCTGATTGTGACTTGAAGCAGGAGATGATTGATGTGAATACACAGGATATGTTACAGCAGCTTTACTAGCATAGCTTCCACTTGAAGAACCTCTAGACATGTTTGCATGACCACTTGATGTATTATCTACATAAAAAGCAGTAGATGGTGGGTTTGTGCTTGCTTTAGCTTTAGCATGCATGGTAGAAGCATTTTCACCAAAATAGACATCGGGATTCTGAACTTGAGAAGAAAACTTGCTGAATTGACGATAAACTGAGAAGAATTGATCAAAAGCTTACCAAACTTGAACTTTCTCTCTCTAAAAACCCAAAACCGAACAGTAACTCGCAGCAACTGAGCAATCCAAGCTCTGATACCACTTGTAAAACACAATACGGATCAAGCTAGTGCATTATTACGTTCGGATTCAAGCACACAAGGTAAATAAACTTCCGTATATAGATCACAGCTTGTTTACAGAGAGAAATACAGAGCACTCAGGTTACACCTTGAAAACACACACTTAAGAACTTGTAAACCTCACTCACACTCTCTGAATTAAACTGAACACTATATATAGGGACTGATCCGGCGGACCAACTTACTAGCGTATCAAGTGGTCCGGCGTACCACTTGATCCGCCACTGATCCGCTGGATCTTACAAAACATAAACACATAACTTTACATACTCAAACTAACAAGACCTAGCACTAGACAACATAAAATGCTCTAACAGTTTAAACTCATGAACTCGGTTTTGTTAATTCAATAGTCTATTTTTGTGTTCCCCCTTGGGCTATTCATTTATCATAGAACTTTTCCGACCACCTCATGCTTCAGTTTGTGATTTCACTATCTCATTCCCTAATCTTCATCAATTTCTTACATTTTGATCATTTATCACTTGTATGCTCACAATTTGTCACACCCCGGTCAACGGATTGGGTGTGAGCGAGACGGAATCATAGTCGCAGATATACAAAACAACTTCTACTAAATTCAAATGTCATTTAAAACATAATACCATTCATGTTGCAGCGGAAAGTTGTGGTGAAATGATAATGTCTTACATTTGAATAAAAGTCTTAGTTTGATATTGAAATCATAAATCAGTTCATTTAAGATAGGTCAGGACTACGACTCCGGTGAAGCAGGGTCGAAGGTTACAGTGAAGCCCCATTTGCACGTCTTCCGTGATAAGTTTAGATACCTGAGAAATCATGAGTTTAAAAGGTCAACATAAAGTTGGTGAGGTTCACAGGTTTATGATTCTATGGTAAGTTTGTAAAAACAGTTTACAGTATGTTGGTAAAACAATTTACGGTATACTTAAATGTTACGTTGGTTTACTGTCGTGGTTGTAAGACCTCACATGAACCTTAGATTCGAATACTAACGGATTACCCACTCATGGAATTCTATCCCAAGAATACCGAACAGGCTAGAATAACTGACATGTACCCCTTGACAATGTACGAAGTCAGGATTGGAGCTACCAATCTGGGCAGGGTTGTCAACCCAATTAGATCTATTCACTAGTTATCGTTTCGAGCAGAACTAATCGAATTCAATTAATAGTGGGATTCAGTTGTACTAACGTTGATAACGATAAAGTACCAGTTGTTTGGGATACAGAATGGAACATGTAGTCATACGGCTAACAGGTAAACCATAACATTAAGTAAAAAAACATGTCATCAGTTCATGATTTCTCCCCCATAAGTGTAAAACAGTTGTAAAGAAAAGGGGCCGTGAAACTCAGATGATTCAGTGATGATAGTGGATTACCGAGTGGCATCTAGCAAGTAAAGTCCTAATAAAACATAAGACAATATGCATAAGGGTCCACATAACCATTTGAGTAACGAACGTTACCCAAATGATACCGGTCAAGTCTTGACGTATAATCCCGTTTGTAGCGTTTGAAAACCCGTTAGTTAATCAGTTTACAAAATCAGTAAATGCAATCCTTCACGTATAAGGGCATTTAATGTAAATAAATACACGGAATGAACATGCGATAACGTATCATGAAGGCCAGTTCAATCAAGTATTAAACATCGTTTTAAATAATAATATTTATTATTATTTTTATGTTCGCTCGATCGATTGAATAAATAATCGCGTTAAGTTATAATATATATAACTAGGGTTCACAATTATTATCGAATAATTATTCTAACTTGTCGGAATAACTTTATCAAATTATTACAAGTTAGAGATTAAATGATTTAACACAAGTAGATAAATATTAAATGTTATTTTAATATTTAACTTATGTTTAGGAAAAATTTGGGTTTTGAGTTAATATAAATTTAATTATTATTACAATAATTTATATTAACCAAGCATGGTGAGTTTTAGATCAAATTAGGGTTTTTAAATCTCATACGAATAATTATTTGTTGGAAATAATTATTTACGTTTCATTACGACGTAAAACGTTTTAAATCATTTAAAGATTTCATTTGTGATCTTTCTCGCAAAAGACAAAAATAGTGTCTAATTCTGTATTGCATTTATGTTTCATATCTGAAAAAACAAAAAGATTCTAGGTGTGTTTTGATATAAAGTTTCAAAAAGTCAAAAATATTTTGTTTCATATTTGTTTTTGACCGATCGACATGTGATACGAAATTAAATTTCAAAACTATATCTTGGATTCTCGAAGAGAAGATTTGCGCCAAGATTAACTTAATTTTCAAAAGAAAAGGAAACCGCGTTTTTGTCTTCTGAAATTGCAGTTTATATGTGTCAAGACTCAAGCATGGTGAAAGGGGAGTATGTTTTATTTTCACAAGTGGATCTTGAAGATCAAAGATGATTCAAGATTGATCCTGCCATGCAAGCTCTATTTCTAACAAGATTTCAAGTCGAAGATCGGATGCAGCGATGTTGAAGATTGATGACTGAAGTTTTATTAGAATATAGATACACTACACGTTAAGGGGGAGTTTGTTAGAGCATATACCTATGCTATGATGTGTCTCGTGTATTGTATCTATGTGAGCGTGTCTTAGTATGAGTTTTAGTGACAATATCATTGGCGCCGGACCAAATGGTCCGCCGGACCAAATGGTACGCCCGTACCATTTAGTACGCAACCTGTTTAGTCACTAAGTATAAATAGGTTGTGTTAGAATGATAGCTAAATACTCTGAGTCATTCTACACTTTCTGTGTGTGTTTTCTAGAGAGAGAAACCAGAGAGAACTTCTTTGTATCTTCAAGTGATTCAATAAGAATTCTCTTATTTACATCTCGTGTTCGTTACATTGATCAAAGCATGCAGTAGTAAGATCGTATCTCGGTTTTACAATAGGACAATTACAAAATCAACCCTATAACATTGATTTAACTATTTTAACTATATCAACAAACGACACTAACTAGAATACACACACGTCACACATATTTTTCACTAACATCTTTGCCCTAAATTACCCGGGAAGGACGTTGACGTTTTTGTTAGGTACGTGGTGGATGAGATTTAGCATTTGTTGCAGTAGGCGTACATACTAAACACGGAGCCACACATACATTATTCACAAGGAAAGTGGTGTTTTTATGGACCATAAATGACTCTGCAGTCCATAGTAGTTCCGATTTGAAACTAAAACACTAAATCAACACGTGTAACAATTAAAGTAATATATGTGGGTCATCATGGATTCTTAGATGTTAATCATGTGTGAAGAACAGATTTGGAATTTAAACGGAAACTCGACAAGATACCCTCGTAAAAAATTTAGTTATGCTAACATTAAATCTCAACTTGCTCGTCTACCCCCATCAACTACCGGACACACATCTCGATTTCGAGGTGTTAAGAGAAAGCATTAAGAATTCGAGTTATACTTGTCAAAATAAAGCATATTTTTTAAACTTGAGTTGTAGCACTTTGGGAATGAGGGAGGAACAGAGATAAGAGTACTAAAAAACAGAACAAAGAAAAGTAGTCTGGTAGTAGGGATGGACTGTCCCGACATATATGAGTGTCAGACGGTCTACTTGGACTGGTAAGGTCTCAGGTCAGGTGCAACCCCATCAGGTGAGGTTTATCTAGTTCTTGTGTACAACAAGCGAACTATCCCGATCCCACATGTAGATCCTAGACACTCTGCTTCTACCCC
>JBCNJP010000692.1:0-11114 GCA_039602395.1 Deinandra increscens subsp. villosa
TCCAATCCGGTCCTTCACCTTTGGGTGGTAAAGTATATGGTTGAAAATCCACATGTAAGTATTCCGCTACAGTTCCCGTCTGCAAATTAAACACCCGTTTCTTTTGATTCGAGTATCCGACAAACACTCCCTCAAAAACTTTGTTATCAAATTTGCCCGCAGACGTTAACACGGTACATGGACACCCAAATGGCTCTAAGTAATCAAGAGTCGGTTTGCGATTCTTGATCAATTCGTAACATGTCTTTCCAAGCCTCTTAACAGTTAGTACCCTATTCAGCACGTGACAAGCAGTGTTGACAGCTTCAGTCCAAAAAGGAACCGGCAACTGAGCATCAGCCAACATTGTTCGTGCTGTTTCAATAATGGTACGATTCTTTCTTTCTGCCACGCCGTTTTGCTGAGGAGTGTATGGTGTACTAAACTCGTGTACAATTCCCTTTTCCATACAGAATGTCCTCACGGCTGAATTCTTAAACTCCGTGCCATTGTCACTACGAATCCTTCTGACTTTCAATTTGTATAATGACTCAAGAGTATTAATCAAATTGATAAGGATTTTTGCTGTTTCATCTTTAGTGACCAGAAAATCCACCCAAGAAAATCTTGAATATTCATCTGTTACCACCAAACAGTACCAATTTCCAGAAATACTCTTACGATTCACAGGACCGAACAAATCCATGTGAAGTAATTCCAATGGTACATCAATTGAGTGATACTTTTTCAATGGATGAGATTTTCTCTTTTGCTTTCCTTTCTTGCAACTCACACAGACATCATTAAATACAAATTGCTGTTTCGGAACCCCTTCGACAAGATCCCGTCGCACCAATTCATTCATCTTCCGGTAATGGATGTGTCCCATGCGACGATGCCATAGAATAGAATCCCGTTCTGATGCTTTTGTTAGAAAACATTGACCTTCAACAGTGGCAGTAGCTGAATTCATGTCAAGCACGTATAAATTTGAAAATCGAGGTGCTCGCATTACTACAAACTCATCAGGAATCTTGTAGTCAGGCTTCAGAATTACACATTCACTCCCTGTGAAAGCAGTAACGTATTGCTTATCACAAATCTGGGAGACGCTAAGAAGATTGTATTCCAACTCTTTGACATACTCAACATTCTCAAATGTGACTGATCCATTGGACAATTTCCCAATTCCAGTGACCTGACCTCCCTTATCGCCAGCAAATGTAACTTTTCCACCATCAAATGGTTTCACATCATGCAGCAGAGAGATGTCACCAGTCATGTGCCGAGATGCTCCGCTATCAACGACCCAAATGTTACTCATAGGTGGTCGCGAAGATCCCTGCATAAATTAAACAGAAGATTAGTTATCGGGACGAACCCAAGCTAGAAGCTTTGGGTCGACCGTCATCTTCAACAAAATCGACACCTGCCATGGAGGAACCCTTAGGTTTCCATGACTCACTTGAAGAACCCTTGGAGCCAGATGAAGAAGTTTTAAGAATTGATTTGACATTTTCAGATTCTTTTTCTGATTTCTTTGCAATGTTATTTTGTTGAAATTCATGAAAAAAATGTATTCTTCCCTGGTCATCCACAAATCTAACTTTCTTCTTGGAAACAGGGGTTTCCGTCTGATATCCCTCAGAACCAGCATCTGATTTCTCAACATCAGATTTGTCAGATTTAGGTTTCTTCAATGGACATACCCGATATGAATGACCACGAAGTTTGCATTTAAAACATTTTCGTTTGTCCATGACAGATTGGACAATCGTGTCATCATCCATATCAGACTCAACAAAAACCTTTTGTGACTTAGATTTAAACCCCTTTCTATTAGACACAGAATGATTTGCAAAGTTTTCAGTGTAACCAGAGACATTTTCTGAAAAATCATCACAGTAATCAAATTGATCTCTCCCCCGTGAATTTTCAGAAAAATAATTCTGACGTCTATCTCTCCTTTCATCAAAACGTGGACCAGCATTATGTTGATATCCATGATCAACCCACTTTGGACCCCTTCCAAAGACAGGTTGATTTGGCCCATAACCAAAATCATCATAAAACCCAGCATCATCATAAAATTGTGACCGTTTTACATATGGACTTGGGTTTCTGAAATTTGATTGTTTTTGATGATAAAAACCTTTTTGAGTTTCTTGAAAACTTTTTGGTGATTCATGAAAAGTTGATTTGAAAGGTTTCTTGTTCACATTCTTTTGAACAGGTTTTTGCACTTTGTTAGCCATCCCACCTTCACAATCAGAATCAACAAAATCCTCCATCGGAGTAAAAACCTTATTTCCTTTCCTAATAGGCACTGCTTTCTGATTAGGATCATATTTGGGATCATAACCTCCCGAGTAGATTTTGTCAATCAGATTAGGATTAACCATATCTACAGGAAAATCCTTATCATAATACATCTTATCCGAACCTTTCAATTTGTAGGTCACCCACTTTTCTGAATGGTCAGTTTTGACTTTCTGAGTCGAATTATTAACCTTGGCATTTTCAGATTTAGTAACCTTTGAAGAAGAACCTTTTTCAAAAACTTTTTGGCTTGCCAAGGTCTCAAATCCAACTCCACCATTTTTGACTGGTTTTCCCTGAACAGACTTGCCTCGAGCATTCTGTTTTTGTTCAAACTCACTCAATTTCTTAAGCTCAGATTTAATCGTTGGAAAATCATGATTTAAAATCAAATTATGATGATCTGGCTTAGAAACTTGTGGACGAGTGGGTTTGGAACTTTCAGTGTCTGTTTCAGACACTAGATCATCAACTTTATCAAAGTCCGAAACATTATAAAACAATTCATCAACCGATTGATTTGCAAAATCAAATTTTTGTAATCGTAGTTGCTCATGTACTGACAACAATTCCTTTGTGGTTCCCTCCCATCTTTCTTTGTAAATGTTCTTATCCGCACATGCTACCGACAAGAGATCTTTTAACTTTGTCTTTTCGTCTAAGAGAGTACTCTTAGCGAAAGCAAACTCATCACAAGACTTGCATAATTGAGGATACGAAGCTACCTTCGAAGTATCGGCCATGAGAGCAACTGATTCTGTGATATTGCTTCGTTTAAGTGACCCGACTTCTAGCTTCAAACTGTTGTTCTCCTCAGATATTTTATGCATCTCTTTCTGCAATGCTATCATCTTGTCTGCAATTTCCAGTGCATTCTGTTGCGCTTTGTCATATTTTTCTTTCAGCGGTAAACTCTTTTGATAAAGATTCTCAAAGTCATTCGCTGCATCAATTGCTTCAGCCTTCGCTGCATCACACTCTCGGATTAATGCCTCTTTCTCCTCAGTCAGAAGTTGAATTTGTTTTTCCAACAAGAGAATAGCATTAGATTCCGCCTTCTCAGATAGGCTTGTCATGAAAGCAACTTTATCATCATTAACTTCAACAGAACTTTCACCAATGACGTCACCATGAGAATCATCTCCATCTTGAGTGGATTCTGTCATAGTATCATCATCCTGCACATGTTTAACAATCAAAGCAGATGAATCAGTAAACTGATTACCCCAATTATAAGTTTTATCTACTTGAGATACTAAAGCTTTAGTGGGTTCAGAATTAGATTTAGAATTTAAAGAACTCCCTGAGGTCGATGAATTGTTGATCCCAGATGCAGATGGTTTGGAATTAAATTTCTGATATTCTTGTTTCTTTGGTTGAGAACATTCTCGAGCAAAGTGTCCGAAGTTAGAACAATTATAACATCTCACTTTCGACTTATCAAAACCGATTCGACCTCCAGAATTCAGGTCTTTTCTTCCAGTCTTCTTCAAGAATCTCTTAACCCTCCTCGCAAGCATAGCAAATTGCCAATTAATATCCATTAATTCCAAGTCATCTGGATCCACTTGATCGTAATCTTCCTCAGTTAGCTCTGCATTGCTTACTTTTCCAGTGATAAGTCCATAATAAGATGACACCAAAGCAGACACTAGTGCCATATAATCCTCCGTTGTTGACACAGACATAGCCATCTTGCTTTTATCCATCAAATTACTCGCCGGAATTGAAGCACTACAACCTCCAGAACTATAACTATACTCATTGCTATTAGATCCCAAATTAGTTCCTGAATTTGGTAAATGTGAACTTCCAGCCATGAACGCCGTTGCTGGAGCAGAATTTGCTGTCTTGCCCGATTTTCCCGAAATAGTAGCAGCATTTGATCCGTAATAAACATCCGGATTCTGGACTTCAGCAGGAGTAGTATTCACGTTCTTCATTTCCAAATCTCTTGCTTGCAACTTGCCCAACAATTTCACAAAAGTTAATTCTGAAAAATCTTTATCATTTGTTATCATCAAAACATATGATTCCCACTTAGAAGGTAAACCTTCAAGTAGCTTCTCTTTAAGCTCTTCATCATCCTTTTTGATTTGAACGGTATCCATTTCTGATAATAAGTGACAATACCTCGAAATCAGTTCAGAAACACCTTCACCTTCAAAGTGTTTGAAATTGTCAAATTCTTTGTTCAGAACCTTTTTCTTGCTCTTTTTATATTGCTCATTGCCTTCACATCTCTCCTTCAGAGTTGACCATAACTCATGAGCATGTTTGCAACTTTTAAACTGATGCAATAATTCCTTTGGTAATGCTTGAGTGATCAATCCATATGCTTTCTGCTCACGAACATAATCAGCTTTCTGTGTAAGATCCAGATTACGTTGCATGATGGGAACATTGTTAGCACCAACCGGATACACATACGGTGCATCCATAGCAATCCATAAATCTGGATCCGTTGTCCCGAGATATGCCTCAAATCGCTTTTTCCAATTGGCATAATCTTCGAACTTGAGCAACTTTGGAACCTTTTGTGTTGTTCCAATCTCATTGTCATAGTTGAGTAACGCTTGCATTTGAGATTGAATAGCAGCAAATGCTTGAAAATCCGACATGTTCAAAATTTGAAAAATCTGATCTGTCCGAACTGGTCCGAACTAGTCCGAACTTCACCAAACTTCCTCCGATCTCTCGCCGAGCCTCAATAACTCCGAAGAACCTCCGATCTTAGTCCGAACTTCACCGAACGATAAATCTAGTCCGAACGCTCACCGAACGAGCTCCGAACCTTACCGAACTATGAACAGGACTCCGAGACTTCACCGAACCTCACCGAGACTTCACCGAACCTCACCGAACCTGGCGTTCGGAGCGGTTATGCCGAGCGTACTCCGAACCTGGAGTTCGGAGCAGTTACACCGAACGTGGAGTTCGGCCGAACGCGAAAAACCAAAGAATTTCGGAAAAACTCACTCAAAATGACACCTCTCGAGCTGTGGACACTCAAACTAACCAAAACGAGCAAAAACAAGCATATTGAACGAAAAACATGCTGTTTTGAACGAGAATTTTGAAAAACAAAGATGAAACCGAGCTTTGTGACTCACGAATTGAATCAAATCGAACCTAAACACAACCAGAAAGCTCTGATACCACTTGAAAACGCTGGAGCGTGTGGATCGGTTTAGTTCGACATCAATAACGTGATAAACAACGAGAACAAGCAATGTAAATAAAACGACTCAATCTCATTAAACCAATAGAACGATTACAGAGATTCAGAGTACAAAACACTAGTTCTCACACACACAAGCTCTCATGAACAACTAGTAAATTACAAGACAAACGACCTATTTATAGACACCTAAAACCTGACCTCCGAACCTGAAGATCGGCCAGAGTTCGGAGCCGCCGAACCTTGGGTTCGGCCAAGGTTCGGCCAGTACAAAACTAGGTCAAACATTTGTCTTCAACACTCTATTCGATCCAGCCCGTTGCCACATATAATGTACCAACACCCTGAAATCGAATAAAGCACATGGCAAAAATAAGGGTTAGTCGATAATTAAATTTCAGGATACCTGACTAGATGAGATTCCCCAACCGTAGCAAGATCCCTAGTGTTACGCAGCTTCTCTGTAAGCATCCTGAAATTAACCCCTAACAAAACTGTTTTGGTCAAAAATTCACAAAGGAATTTCGTATTCCAAACTTAGAATGTGAGGTAGTGTGCTTGTCAATATGCTTGAAAATGTAAAGTTGAACACAAGGATGTAACGAGGGAAAATCTAGAATCCATCGAGTTGCCTCTAGGAATCCTGGCAAAAAACCTCGGGAGCCGGCCTGAAGAGCCTGCTGCCTAGCACTTTTATTGATAACAAAATGAAAAGTTACAATGGGTTGGAGGTTTGATCGATCAGAACTATATGATACAATGTTTTTGCAGTGATAAGTGAGGTAGAGAGTGAGATGTGTGCCGAATGTGTGTTCCTACTGATCGAATCCTCATTTATATAAGAATTACAACAATAACAAACTTTCCGGCATTCCTGGGATACTATCATCCAACTAACTCGAGCGTTAAGGCCCTCTTTGTTCACTTGGTCCACGATCTTCTTTAGCTGGAGCTTAAGTCTCGGAGGTAGTTGATGACTTCGACGGTACCTGGTCAAATAGGCACGTGGCAAATATAAGGGTTAGTTAAATAAAATAAATCAGGATACCTGAACGAGTGGGATTCCCAGACGATAATAGGATTCCTGAACCACATGAGCTTCCTGTGAGCATCTTGAAAATATACCCTCAACAGGATTTGACACATGAATCTTCTAGAAAGAACATTCATACAACACACGAGTCTGACTCCTCTGAGGGAAAGACAGTGAATGTGGAAGACCTGGCAAAACCAGACGTTTCTGGTTCTCTAGGCACTAACAAAACTCTCAACAGAGAGTTTGTTAGTAAAACAGCTGGACATGTGTTGTCCACTAGTGTGTTAGAAGGAGAAAGATCATTTGTTGATCCCTCTCCAAATTTACCTAGTACTCTACTCAAGTCTGACCTCTTAAACCTTTCTCAGATAACTAGAGAGAAAATCTGTAACTTTTAAAGAGATCAGAAAATTAACCTTCATGAGCTAGGAAAGCTCAATTTCTCAAATTCATATAAGCTCAAGAAGGTGGAAAAAGAAACAGCTCAAAGCACTAATCAACGAACAACTCTAGTAGATGAGCAAAAGACTTGGAAAGAAGAACTTAGAGAAGAGGCTAACCAGATATCAGAAGAAATACACAGAAGTCTCCAAAAGCTGTCATCTGTAGACACAAGTGCTGGTGAATCAATGATCAAGAACCTGTCAACAGAACTAATAAACAAGAAAATGATTCTGGAAGAAATAGGAAGAAATCAAACAAAGGAAACACAAGAAGTAATAAAGTTGGTCAGAAGCAACCTGACAAGAAATCAAATGACTTCTGTAAATCTGGATATCAAACACTCCTCTCAAGAAGAAAAGATGAGGAAAATTAAAAGAGAATGGAAACAAAAGTTGAAATAGACAGGTGAGAAAAGGAAGCAAATCACACTTCCTGCTCAAACACCAGCAAAAAAGACAAAAGTCGTATGCAAGGACTCAAGTGAAGCAGAAGAGGAGGAAGAATAACTCAACAGAAAAAATTCAAAGAAATGCAGACCTCCACCTCAAACTTCTGAAGGTATGTCTCCTCCTCCTCCTCCTCCTTCCCTTAAATCAATATAAAAAACAGCCAAGAAAATAAATACTTCTCAACCCCTCTCCACCGGAACAATGAAGAGAACCTTAACAGAGCAGACTCAAAAGCAATCATCTTCATTAGCCGGATCTTTCATATCTGGATCCGCTTTAGAAGATGATTACACTGAAAAACAGAATATGCAAAAAGTAATCTCGGAAGAAGCTAGAGAGCTGCAGGAGAGACTGCTCAAGAAAGAAGATGACAGACCCTCAATGAGTCCTCTCTCAAGAAAGGCGTTTGACAGAACCACCGGAAGTCAAGTTGAGGAGACCCAACATATACAATACCTATAATTACCGATTTCATAAAGATCAAAGCCCAATCAATACCGAAACATCTATGGGTAGATCACTTCAAGTGGTTCAGAGTCAAAACACATGATGGAAGCATAAATGAATTCACTGATAAAGATCTAGAGCAATTTAACCCTGTTCAGTTGATTTTATTTATAAGGTACTTTTCAAATCAACCCTCAAAAACTGAAAGGGTAAGCACTGCTTTATACCAAGGAATTGAAGCTGGAAAAAGACTGTTCAGAAGACAAGCACAAGTGGATGCTCAACTAGCAAAACACTCTGACATCCCTTTACTGTTTTTAACAAAGCCAAACAAAAATATTCCTCCTGGAGTCTCATGTAGAGGATCTGGAACAACGTTTCTTAGCCAAGTCCCTGGTATATGATTTAGAAATCACTCTGAAGAAAGAAGTTTTTTCATGCTAGAAGAAAAACAGACGTACACAAATCTGGCCTTAAATTTCTTCTTATTTATCTTAAAGAAATGCAGGACAAACAACAGTAGAGCCAAGGAAGTCATTAAAATAGGAATTGAAGCTTTAATGAAAGTATCTTTCGAACCCTGCTGAAAAGAATGCACTAAAGATTACAACATTGAAATTAACTCACTCACTGGTAGGGCAAAGATTAGAAAAGACTTGTAAAACTTGTTTACTATTCGTGTAAGATGATCAATGAAAATGATCTGTGCACCTTTTACTTTCTCTATTTTCTTCAAATACTTAGGGGGAGATAATTAGAACACAATGTAAATATAACGGAAAAAAGATCAAGTATTAGATGAAAAGATAAGATATATCCTCAAAAGAGAAAGGATATGACAATCTGTACGATATACAGATTTCTGTATTCATACAGAACTACTCCGGAATTTCTGTAGTAGTTCTGTACAGACCAAATTCTACAGAAATCCTTAATTCTGTAGAAGGCTTCTAATGGGAAGCATTTATAGTCTTCAATGAAGAGTCCTGAAGGAGTTCTGGACTATCAGAAAATAAAAGTTCACGAGAAGAACTGTTCTGCCTTTGTGTGAAGATCAGGTAAAGTGAACACCAACTTGGCATTAAACACAGAAGTAGTTGAAGACAGTTGAAAAAAGATAAATTGAATATCCTCAATTTATCTCTATATACTCTGACACACTCCAAATTCAACTATCCTCAACCACTTTATCCACTTGCATCTTGCTACATCTTCCTATAAATAGCAAGCAGACTTCACCAAAGATTACAAGACATTAAGCACTGCCAAGAATCATTCGTGTCGGCAAGAATTATTCCATGAACCAACAAATTCATATCCGCCAACCGAGGCTCTTATCTACCTTCCAAAATCTACTGTCGCCGACACCAAGACCAACCAAGCAAGCCCCACCTATCAGCAATAGAAGAATACTTCTCATGCTCTATTTGAATAGGAGGGAACTTAGAAGCTAGGACATAATCCTCAAACTAAGGATCTAACCCAAACTAAGAACTCTTTCCATTACCCAGTACGTTTCCTTCTAAATAACATTAGACATGATCATATCAAACACATGCAAACTCAACAGAACTTTAACAATTTGCTTCCAAACTCCTCCTCCTGAAGCCAAACTATATGCACCATAAGTTGGGACATGAATAACTTTAATAGTGCGAGCCCATAAGGACTCGGGCTTATTCAGGATTCTCCCCCGACATTTATATAGAAGCGTCGAGTTCATGGCTTTTAGACAACCAAAACCCTTGTCCGCAAGAACTAAATTTCATTTCACTCGAGGCATCATCTTAGAGTTCTCATTACTGCCCCTAAAGAAAGACCATATGAGAGACTCTAAATATTTAATTAATTTACTTGGAACCAGAAACATAGATAAAAGGTAGTTTCCAAGAAAGTATATGTCACGCCCTGAACATTCGAGAACTGATGGAATCATAGACGTGGATTACATAGAACGACTTCTACTTTATTCAAAACATTGTAAGATAGTGACATATCATTGATTGCAGCGGAAAAAGTTGTAGTGACATGATAAAGTCTTACATTTCAAATAACAAAGTCTAAATTGATAATAGAAAATACTTCATGTTTATTTAGGGATAGATAGGGACTATGACTCCGGATCTTGCAGGTCCGATAGTTATATGAAAGCCCCATTTTCATGTCTTCGTTATAGCTTATTTTCCTGAGAAATTCATTAGTTTAAATGATCAACATAACGTTGGTGAGGTTCACAAGTTTAAGACTCTACAAATAAATTGTAAAACAGTTTATGGCATACTTAGATATTAACTTGGATTACCCTTATGGTTGTATGATCTCACATGAACCTTGATTTCAAACACTAGCATGTACTTATTGACTAAAACCATGGAGTCAGGATTGGAGCGAACAATCGTAAGTAGGGTTGTCAACCCAAATAGATCTATTCACTAGCTATCGTTCCGTACCAGAACTAATTGAAATCAACTAATAGTGGGATTTTGTTTACACACGTTATATAACGAAATGTACTCTAGTTGGGCAGTAAAAGAACATGTAATCATACGTCTAAGAGTAAGCCATAATTTCAAGTAAAAAGATTTGGTTGTTCATGATTTCTCCCCCTAAGTATTTAAAACAGTTTATAAAAAGGGGGCCGTGAAACTCACCTGATCGGGTGAAGTGATGAAATGAAATATGTTGGATACTGAAGTTAGCAAGTAACGTCCTAATAATATATAAATAAGACAATTGCATAAGGGTCTTGATCATTTGAGTAACAATTGTCACCCAAGTGATACCGGTCAAGTCTCGATGTATAATCCCGTTTGTATTGGTTTCGTTAACCCGATCGTGAGTATCTATTGTTCGAATAAATACGTATGTTTATTTATATTTATGTCCAAATAAATATAAAAGAAATGTCATAAAATGAAAACAATTCATTTAAGAAAATATATCAATCAAGTTTTGAACAATGGTTTAAATAATAATGTTTATTATTATTTTTATTGCTCGATTGAATATCTATTCTATATAATATATATATGAAAAGCTTGAATGCCACATGGCATCACCACAACAATTCTTTTTTTCATTTTCCCGCTCAAATGGTTTGCCTTATATTTTTTTAATTGGTTTGAATAATTGACAAAATTATTAACTATTTTTTTAACAAAGTAATTGACATTAGATACATATCTCATATCCTAATTTAAAAACTGAAATTAATTGAAATTGATTCATAATAAATGAGGATATGAATACTTTTTTTTTT
>JBCNJP010000695.1:0-50000 GCA_039602395.1 Deinandra increscens subsp. villosa
TGATATTGTCTTACATTTGAATAAAAGTCTTAGTTTGATATTGAAATCATGAAGCAGTTTATTTAAGATAGGTCGGGACTACGACTCCGGTAAAGCAGGGTCGAAAGTTACAGTGAAGCCCCATTTGCACGTCTTCCGTGATAAGCTTAGATACCTGAGAAATCATGAGTTTAAAAAGGTCAACATAAAGTTGGTGAGGTTCACAGGTTTATGATTCTATGGTAAGTTTGTAAAAACAGTTTACAGTATGTTGGAATAACTGTTTACGGTATGTTGGAATAACAGTTTACGGCATGTTGGGATAACAGTTTACGGCATGTTGGAATAACAGTTTACGGCATGTTGGGCATAACAGTTTACGGCATGTTGGGATAACAGTTTACGACATACTTAAATGTTACGTTGGTTTACTGTCGTGGTTGTAAGATCCTACCATGAACCTCAAATTCGAATACTAACGGATTACCCACTCATAGCATTCTATCCCAAGAATACCGAACAGGCAAGAATAACTGACGTGTACCCCTTGACAATGTACGAAGTATCGCAATTCATTTCAAACAGGAACACGAATCTAGATTAACTGTGATTGCCAATATATTGGATCCGCTTTAAACTCAACCCGTTCTAATCCCAACCAAATGCATAGTGCTTAATAATGTACAAAATTACTGGCATGCTTAACCGTCCCCACACCCGAGCAAACATAGCAAAACCTACCCAACCTCATGGTTTCTTGAGGATTCACTAACACACACTTGAATTGACCATGCACCACCATTATGGCACAATAGGGATTAAGTCCTTTTATTTGCCCTTCTACGTGATATTCGGGACTTACCTCCCATTATTTTCTCAATATTTTTTTTTCTTTTTCTTTCCTTTTTTTCTTTTTGCTTTTTTTCTTTCTTTTATTTTCTCTTTTTTTTCTTTTCTTTTTTTTCATTTTTTTCGCTTTTTTTTTCTTTTTTATTCAAATATAGAACTACCAATTTTATTAGGCGGTGGTGTCATAAGAGCAGAAGCATGGTGTGTGAGAAAGGAATACTAGGTATAAATACCACTCGCAACCCGTTTTTGCTGGGACTCAGTTTTTTAAACCATGCATACCGGGATGGGAAACTAAACACATATATTTCAATTAAGGTCATTGCACGCACATTGGTGTTCATAAGTTTAGGTCGAGCCTATCAACATATCACAAGTTAGATGCATTTTCCGTCCTAGAAATCCACTTCATGTATAAGCATCAACCTACCAATTTTTCTATCATTTTCCACATTTGCAAAAACTCTTTTTCAGGGACATTGATCTTTTTCGCACCAATCACACAACCGACTTTTTTTTTTTTTTTTTTTACAAAATGCAAAAATATACAAATGCCTAACTAAACTAACTAACATGCAAACACATAAGAATTAATAATTTTTAACTAAACTTAGAAAAGGAACGGGTTCACCTGATTTTGTAGTCGTGGCGAGATCTTCAAGTGTTGTGATGTCTTCAAAGTCTATCTCATAACCTGCAAAACTTAGCAAAGATTGTGTAGAAGCATGCTTCTCACAGCAATTAGCACACAAAAATTTTAAAATTTTGCATTTTTTTTCTTAACTACCTTGCCTACCTGGCACCATTAGTATTGCTACCAAAAAATTATCACGTCGCATTTGAGCCAGTCTTCATCAAATCAAGTGCACCAGGTTGGAATATATGTTGTTATGGGATTTTGAATTTAATCTAACAAAAGGTTGAATCAAATTCAAAGTAGATTAAAATTAAACTCGAATGTTTCGAAAATCAACCATTGTCAAAACATGTCATAATCAAAATCCAGAGAAAGCAATTTGTTCATCCTGGATAACAGCCAGGGAAAACCAAACAAAATCAGTTGTTTTAAAATCACCAAGAATTGTTTTAAATCAAAACTCAAGACGCGAACTTTATTTGGGTGCGACAATCGCAGGGTAGTTCAGCGTCGTCTTGGCTTGCTTCCTTTTAAGCTTCATGCACCTACAAAATGTAAAGTATGTCAAACATATATTTTGTAGGAATAAGTGAAGCATCATACAACATAAACTCATGTGTATACCTGAGGAATTACCCGGCTGGGCTTTTCCACTTTTCACCTTGGCAAGATACTCAGGGCAGTTTCTTTTCCAGTGCCCCATCTTGTGGCACTCAAAACACTCGCGCTGTTCAGCCGGTGGTGCTTTGGTTGCCTTAGGCTTGCTTTTCTGCGAGATTCCAGACCCTCTGGTTGCAACTGCCTTGCCTCGCTTCTTGTTACCACGTCTGCCCTTCTTTACCTCAGGCTTCTTGACGCCTCCTGATCGGATTGTGAGTACATCGGGTGCCTTACCGTTAACAAAATTAACTTCAGCGGTTTTAAGCATACCGTGAAGTTCAGTCACTGACTTTACCATGCTATGCATGTTAAAGTTCACCCGGAAAGGAGTGAAGGCACTGGACAGTGAGTGAAGAATTAGGTCAGTCGCCATTTCGGCGGGTATGACGTAATTCAGCTTTGCTAAACGGTCGATGTAACTCTTCATCTTCAGGACATGAGGGCTGACAGGAGCGCCTTCGGCCATGCGACAACTAATAAGTGTCACAACGGTGTCATAGCGTTCCTGTCGGGCCTGAGTTTCAAACATGCCCCTCAGATCACCGATCATCTGAAAAGCCGTCCTGTCAACCATGTTTTTCTGAATCTCAGATTCCATGGTGGCTAACATAAGACATGCAACATTTTTGGCATTTGTACGCAATGTGTTATGGGCGTTTCGCGCCGCTTGCGTGTCAGCTTCAGGTTCCTCAGGAACCTCAGCATCTAACACGGTTTCCATGTTAGCCATTTTCAGGACGATTCTCAGATTCCTTTCCCAATCAAGGAAGTTGGCGCCATTAAGTTTCTCCTTCTCAAGGAGAGACTTGAGATGGAAAATCTCTTGGTTCGCGCGGTTAGCCATCTGAAACAACAGGCAAATGTTTTAGTGTTTCGATGTTTGATTCGTATTCAAGGATGGCAAGCTAATCTTGAATAGGAATTGGGAATTCAGTTAGTTAGACAATTTCTCCAGACAGCGTAAAGTGCTTTCAAAATTCCTAAGTAGCCGAACGGACAACGATTGTCACTTGTGAGTCTACTATCACAACTCCCGTTATGGGGCTTTCGCGAACGGATCAACGAAATACGTTTAGCCCCATCTATGCCCATTTTGTCTACAAGCCGACCAGAGGTACGGTGTTGAAATACTCCAATACCAAAGGTGCATGTAAAGAAAATAGTAGTTGTCCTAAGCAGTCAGTGTGAGCGTACGGTGTTGAAATACTCCAATACGCTCACCTTGGAAGATACCCTAAACACCACGTGCGGTGTTGAAATACTCCAACACGGATGCATCGGTAAATATGTTCCAAGTTAGACGCGACTTAGGATGGCATAGACTACCGGTTTTAGGCTTACCAGATAGGATTATTAGGTCATATTTTAATATTAAATGTGACGACTGATTTTATGAATCCTATCTCACTCGAGACGATCAATTGAATAACCTAAGTATTAATGATCTACGTGTCGCGAGACGATAACCAATTTCCTTTTTGAAGTTCGATTACTTTATCGAAAAATCCGAATTTAATGTCGAATTAAATTGGTTAATAAAATTTTTATGAAGTCGTAATAAAATTAGGACTTTTATTTAATCGGTTGAAAAATTAGTTTCATATTGACAAAACTAAGTTTGGGTCTTAAGTTGGCGTGTTAATCTAATTAAGACAAGCAACGAAAAACAAGCAAACACACATGTACATATTCGGCCATGCAGGGCATTCGATATTGTCAGAGCCTATGACAATATCAAATAGGGCAAGGGACATAAAGGTAAATCAACCACGTGAATAGAAAACTCCCTGATTGACTTAGTTGCTCCCACTGGCTTTAACAAGCTCCTGCGAGTCACCCAGAAAACGTCGGTCTTGTTTTGACTACTAGCCATTTTCGAAAATCCCATAAAGGGATAATACCAAATGGGTCTTGTATCAAGCTCGTCTCGTTCGTCCAGGCGAATGTGAGCGATTACAAATTTAAAATAAAACTATTTTATTTTAACTAATTACAACTTTGAACCCAGTAAAAGTGGGCCAAACCAAAACAAAACTACATGGGCCTAATGGGCCAAACCATAACGCATTCATGACAAAACAAATGTGGTCGGGCCGAATATGTACGAAAGATAATTCAACCAATTATATTGAATCGTATTATGTTTAGTGGAACCATGTCGACTAAATATATATAGAAGGCGATTCAGTCAATTTCGCGACTTTCGAGTTCAGAACCCCAGTTCGCGAAAGTATGCCGGTTTAAAATAGACCGGCCTGGGTTTGCGTGTGGTGATCAAGGCTCTGATACCACTGTTGGGTTACGACAGTGGCATTCGGGTCTCGGTAATAGCAATTTTTTTTTTATTATTTAGAAATAATTATTTACAATAAATAATTATCAAACGATTACCGAATAAACAGTAAATTAAATTTGGATAATTAAATTAACAATTAATTTAATAGGCAGCGGAAAACGTTTTAATTTACTAACGCGAAAACCAGATAATTAGCGTAAACCTAAAACAACAGGATTCGACAATCACCAAAGCGCGCAAACACCAAAAACGCGTTTAAACAGAAACGCGACATAACATAAAATAAACAATCAATTAAATCTAAACTAACTACGAGTTTAGATATACCTGAGCGGTGATTCAAACAGACGTTCGAGACACCGAAAGTCAACGGGTGACGCTAGGGTTTCACAGAACGCGATTCGTCTGACGAATCTAGCTTTCCTCGCAGATGCGGATTTTCAACGCGGTGAATCAAGCACCGAGAAAATCTCGCACGTCGGATCAGGCGCGAACTAGGGTTTCGCGGACGACGGCGGAACACGCGTGAGACACGGTTCGCGACTAAGGTTGTCGGCGGTGGAACCGGCGACGGCGAGGAGGGCCGGCAACTGACGGGGCGGCGGCGAGGTGCGACGGGCGGCGGCTGATGTAGCCGCGACTTGCTGCGGCGGCTCGGCGAGGGCCTGCGGCGGCGGTGCGGTTACGGCGGCGGCGATGGATGGACGGCGTGCGGCAGTGGCTCGGCGTGCGGCGGCGGCTTGGCTAGCGGCGGACGGCACGGTGGCGGTGGCTAGCGGGGCGGCGCAAATCGGCGGCGGCTAGCGCTGCGGCGGATGGCGGTGGAGGCTGGCAGACGGGGTCGTCGGAGAAACAAAACCGGGCGGCGGCGGCTAAGTGGCCGTCGGCGTCGGATCGTGAGGAGGAGGGAGAGGGGCCGAAAATCTCACTGAGGTGGATTAGGGTTTCGCCTCCCTTATCAGTTTTATTTATAACTGATTTTGTTTCCGTTTGACCCCTTCGATTAATTTTAATTCTTAATCGAACCATTTAATTTTCACAGTTAACCTTTAACTCTTCAAATGTTTGTCGCTAGCCAAAATATTAGTCAGACTAATAATCCGTCAATCCTTGTCCATGACGTTAATATTATTTAACGTTTTTGTCGCTTAATTAATCTCAAAGATTAATAGTGATTCATGTAATTAATTATGTATTCATTAAACTATTTAATAAACGCATAATTAATTTTTCTGTGAATTTGCCGGTTATTAAGTAAGCGGGCTTAAATACCCGTTGCCTCCGGTGTAACTCTTACGGGTCTTAACCGGGTCGGGTACTTGATTTAGTCGGGTCTGGACATCTAAATCCAACAAAACCACCATCATGACCCAAGCCTTTGAACTTAGTGGTGAATGAGGGTCGCTCTTCTCCTTCAATCGGAATGAACATAGACCCTGCTGTCATGAATATCTTACCATTGGGCCTTGTAGTCATCACTACTCGTTCCCGCTTTACCTCATCCACAACTTTGGAATAAGGAGTCTCGATTTTTGGATAAGGAACCAACTTTTCTTCATCAGCTCTCTTTACTTCACTAGAGCTTGAACCTGCACACTCAGTAGTGTTATTTGACTGAGTTGCTTCAGTGGCTGTCTTTTCATCTTTATGTACAGGTTGAGGCCCATATACCATGGTTGCTTCATTCAGGCGCTCTTTCAACAATTCATCGGCAGTTTGGGGCGCTCTGATGTATTCATGTTGTAATGGGGGAGGAAAATTTCCATCCCCGAGGCCAGATGTTTCTTTTACATGCTCGAGTCGCTCCTCTGATTTGAATAAAGCACGATGAGAGTCCATCATTTTCTTTTGAATAACTTGATGTTTCTCAAGGGCAGATTGGGAAGTGTCGAGTTTGGTTCTTAGTTCCTCTACCTCCTTAGTTAGCTCTTCTACATTAGCGTTAGCAAGCCTAAGATAGGTGCTTTTATCACTCAATTGTCTTTGAAGACTCTTAACATCAACCTGAATGGCCTCAAGTTTCTCTCTAAATATTCTGGTCTTACCTTTGGACTCCCTAAGGTCTCTATCAATTAATTCACGATTAAGGGTCTCATTGGTAAACTTACGTTCCCAGTCTTTACATTCATTCAAAATAGCCTGACACTTAGGGTTTAGGCATGCCTCATTATTGTTGGTGCATGAAGTGGTACCTGGTAGAATGGGTGCCATGAACTTCTTTGGATGGAACTTCTGGATAAAATACGAACTGAAAGACTTGAACGGATTGAAAAGGGGATGGATCGAAAAGTGGGTTTTCGGTCGGAAAGTGGGTTTTCGGTCGGAAAAGGGTTGGATCGAAAAGTACTTTTCGATCGGACAAGGGGTCAGTCGAAAAGCAGACTTCTCGATCGAAAAGTGTCAGTGGATCGAAAAGTCTCAGTGGGGACTTTCCGATCGAAAAGAGAAGCTGATCGAAAAGTCACAGGGGGACATTCCGATCGAAATGCTCTGATCGAAAAGTCACAGGGGGACTTTCCGATCGAAATGGGCTGATCGAAAAGTCACAAGGGGGACTTTTCGATCGATAGATGGCTGATCGAAAAGTCACAAGGGGACTTTCCGATCGAAATGGGCTGATCGAAAAGTCACAAGGGGGACTTTTCGATCGAAATGGGCTGATCGAAAAGTCACAAGGGGGACTTTTCGATCGACAGATGGCTGATCGAAAAGTCACAAGGGGACTTTCCGATCGAAATGGAGCGACAGAAAAGGCTTTTCGATCAGGAGGACGATCGAAAAGTCTAGAAATAGGGTCGAAAAGTCTCCAAATCACGAATTAAGCACCTCGAAAGCTCCTGTCTTGACTTGAAACCTGCAAAAATACTTCCGAACTTGCTAAAAGCTGAAAATCACCACAAAACTCAAACGGTTAGTTGACAAAAACTTGAATCGGATATCGCGAGAGCCTCGAAACTTGCGTTTCTTGGCTCTGATACCAATTGTAAGGATCAAATTGAACCCTAACGCGATATCAAAGTCTATAACCACCGTGCGGAATCCGGTGATTATAGGTGATTCAAGATAAATACAAATATGATGAATAAGCAATACGAATTAGATCAAGAACACAAACCGATTAAGAAGAAACACTTTACTATTAACCTTTGTTGCTACAGACTTGATAGAAATTCTCAGAGAGAATTTCGTGAACACCAAAATCGTAGAACACCTTAGGAGCAACCCACCAAAAACCAACCCTAAATTGATTACTAGGAGTCCTATTTATAGGAGATGGTGAACTTGGAAAACAAGTTAACCTCCCTACCTAAAATAACTCCTAATTCCCGTATTTGAACCCTAAGGCCCATAAAACTCCCACTAAACATTGTTTAAATGAGCCCAAACGCATCTAAATTGGCCCAATGACCCAATATACCCATAACCCAACTTATTTTCACCTATTCTAACACATAGGCCTTCAGAATACTCCGCCAAGTGATGATTTAATACACAAGCCACAAATCTTGGTCCTTACATGGACCAAAATACCGGCAATCACCTGAACACGCGAAGTAACTGAAGCTGAAAAAGGTTCCTCAGTCACAGACTATCTGGTATGATCCCTAACAATGCCTCTTCGTTCAAAACTCAGTTAGTTAAGTTTTTTTTGTTAGCTTATTTTTATTTTTATTTTTTTTGGTTTGGTTATTTTGTGGTAATTTTATTTTTATTCTTTTTATCTATGGTTTGTGTTAAGTTGCCAGATATTAATCTCTCGGGTTTGAGTTCAGGGGAAGTTTTTTTAATAAACGGGATTGAAGTTTTTTCTTTAATAAAGTTTGTTAAGAAAAGATGAGGTTAAGTTAAAGTTTTGGGATTCTTGTGATCATCTTTCAAACTTGAGGGGGTAAGATGAATTTTTTTTAAAAAATCTTTGAAACAAAAGGAGGGAGAGAGCCGGCCCCCTTCTCACTCTCTCATCTTTCTCTTTTCGACTCCCAAACCCTAACCGCCACCTACCTCCTCCGTTCACCACCACCAACTGCTGCCACCATCATCTCCGTTCACCATCGTCACCTCCACTCCGTCGCAACCAAACCACCACCCTTCCTGTGGAAACCGTCACCGGACCACACCCTCGCACCCACGTCACCGCCGCCACTGTTTCCTCTCGATCCGATACCCTCCGCTACCGTCTCTACCATCCAACGACACCCCGCCAGTCTGAATCACCCCAAGAACACATCTCCACCTTTGATTTCACTCTATGGCACCTCGATTGAAGCGCGTTGCCCGACCCCCCAAGGACCGAATGGAGTATGTGTTTATTTTTTACGCACTTGGGTCGGGAATGGAAGGGATAATGGGTTGGGAATGTGTTTTGCTTGAAATGTGTTCGAAATATACATATGTGAACTGTTGGTTGAGTTGCAGGTTGGAAAAACGAAGAAGATGAGACTTTTCGATCGAGTTAGGGGCTTTTCGATCAGGCCCCCAACACTTTTCGATCGATGGTTATCGGTGGCCTGAGACTTTTCGATCGGCAAACTGCCCTTTTCGATCAGCTCTTAGGCTTTTCGATCAGGGAGGTAGGCTTCTCGATCAGAAGCTTGGACTTCTCGATCAGGAGCTTAGGCTTTTCGATCAGAAGTTTGGCTTCTCGATCAGTTATCATTTTTCGATCAAGAGCGTATACTTTTCGATCAGGGCCCTCGGTAACCAAGTGACTTTCCGATCGGACGGATGCTTTCCGATCGAAAACCCTGCTTTTCGATCGGAAAGGTACCTGATGATGTTTTCAATGGTTTTTCACTTAATTTTAAGCCGTTATGCTGTCCGTTTTTCGAGAAATCCGTAAGACTAATGAACTTTCGTTTGTTTTGGATGTTTATCTGTGTTTGTGAGTGCAGGGATTTAGAGTTTGTCAAAGATCACAATCAAGTGGCCTATTTGCTGGACCCGCCTACTGAATACAGAGAGAAGTACCAGTCAATGATAGCAGGATTGAAGAAGTGCTGTCTACACTTTGCATTAACAACAAACCCAGTTATTTGCAAACGTATGCAGCAAGAGTTTTGGAAGACGGCAGATGTATCTGAAGATGGAAAGCAGATAGTTGCCAAGATTCAAGCTACCGAGGTGATTTTAACTGAAGAAAATTTCAGGCAGGCACTCAGACTTAAAGATGTTGCTGCTGATCCCACTGTTCTTGACAAAGAAATGGTGTCACAGTGCCTGAAGGAAATGGGATACCTCACAATATCTCCTCCTACCATGAAGGCTCTCATTCCACCATATTGGAGGATGTTGGCACATTACCTGCAAAAATGTGTCATTGCCAAAAAGAGCTCTACAGATCAGTTGAACCAAGTGCACACCCATGCAATGGTGTCACTAGTTAGAGGTGTTCGGTTCAACTGGTCCAGGATGATATTTGAAGATGTGAAGGCTGTTGTGTCCAGAGATAAAAAGTTTGCAGCCGTTCCAATGATTCATTCAGTCAGTTCTGGATTCAAGATATCCAGCCCTGAGGAAGACTAACGACACACATGATACTAAGCCAATGGGTATTGAGGTTTTTCCAATGATAAATCCAAAGAAGGTCCAACAAAAGACTGTCCCTTTGGGCCAAACACATGTTGGCCCAAAACCCAAGTTTGGACCTTCAAATTCCAAGGTGCAAAAGTCCACATCACCACCCTCACAGGCAAAGATACATGCTAGGCCAGCAGCAAAGACTGTACCTTCAAACCAAAAGGTGCAGCCGGGCAAACCACAGCCAAATGTCCCCAAATGGAGCCCAAAGCCCAAGACACATAAACATGAACCATCAATTGTGAAAATTAAGGGGAATAAAAATGCTGAGAAACCTTCAAAGAGTTTCACTAAACCTGCTAGGGTGTCCAAAGTTGTTAAACCTTCAAAATCTGTTTCTCGCCCAAAGCAGGATACCTTTTTAAAATCACCTATTCACCCTCAACCTGGTCTCAAAAGATTTGCAGAAACACCATTTTTCTCAAAACCTGCAGGAATCACACAATCAATCAAACAGAGGGATGATGATAGGTGGAATGTCCCAAAAGTTGTGAATTTGTCCTTCAAGCCCACTAGAGTGTACAAAAAACACTCCATGTCTTTTCAAGCCACAAACAAATCCAAGGAGTGGATTATGATGAAGTGTATGCACCGGTGGCCCGATTAGAAGCAATAAGAGTCTTCTTAGCCTATGCATCCTACATGAACTTCATGGTCTACCAGTTGGACGTGAAAACAACCTTTTTATATGCTGAAATGGATGAAGAGGTTTATGTCACTCAACCTCCTGGCTTCATTGATTAGGAACACCCGTATCATGTGTTCAAGCTAGACAAGGCCCTGTATGGCTTGCATTAGGCCCCTCGGTCTTGGTACAAGACTCTGACTGATCATCTTCTAGCACACGGGTACACAAGAGGCATAGTGGATCAGACACTTTTCAGGAAAGAGGTTGGAAATGACATAATCATGGTGCAGGTATATGTTGATGACATCATCTTTGGTTCTACCAATGAAGACTTGTGCAAAGAGTTTGAGAAGGTAATGCGCACAAAGTTTGAGATGAGTCAGATGGGTGAGATGGAGTTCTTCCTTGCCCTACAGGTAAAGCAAAGTGACAGTGGGATACTTATCCATCAGGCCAAATATGTCACATAAATTTTGGAAAAATACAAAATGATGGATGCAAAGCCTGTCTCCACACCTATGGCGGCAAGACCAGCACTTACCAGGGATCCAGACGGTCAACCAGTGAGCGAGCACATGTACCGGTCAATGATTGGGTCTCTGATGTACTTAACCGCCAGCCGTCCGGACATCATGCTCGCTGTGTGCCAATGCGCACGCTATCAGGCTAATCCTAAACTCTCTCATTTGTTTGCTATGAAACACATTTTCTAATATTTAAAGGGTCGGCCTCGTCTAGGCCTCTGGTACCCTAAAGAATCAGGATTTAATCTGTATGCTTTTTCTGACAGCGATTATGGCGGTAATGAGCTTGACAGGAAATCCACATCTGCTGGAGCTCAATTTTTGGGTGACAGGTTAGTATCCTGGCAGAGCAAGAAGCAGCACACGGTGTCTCAGTCGACAGCCGAAGCAGAATATGTGGCTGCATCCGCTTGTTGTTCACAAGTGGTATGGTTGCAGCATCAGCTGGGAGATTACGGTTTGAATTTCTTCGATACTCCCATTTTTTGTGATAATAATGCTGCATTGCAAATTGTGAAAAATCCCGTGCAGCACTCCAAAACCAAACACATAGATATCAAAACGCACTTCATTCGGGATTGCTATGACCGCAAGCTCATCCATTTAGAACGGGTGGCATCGGAGGACAATGTGGCGGATATGTTCACCAAACCCCTTCCAAGTGCAAATTTTGAAATGTGTCTCAAAGGCCTTCGAATGATAGCCTTTGATGAGTAGTCTGGCAATTTGTTTTATTTATTTAAAAAAAATCAAAAAAATTGAAAAAAATTCAAAAATACAAAAATAGTGTCTTTTTGGTAGTTTAAAAAATCTAAAAGCAAGGGGAAGATTTAAGATATACATTTCCTCAAATGTGTGTGCTTTTAAATTTTTTTACTGGTTTTGGTTGACCAGGCTGGGAAGTGTAATAAATTTCCGTTGTGAAGATGGCTGGCACGCGTAAGGGAGATGTGAAAGACATGATCCATGGTGATATGCTGGTAGGCTCGGCTCTTAAATCTGAAAAGGTCTGCGTTACACATTTAAAGATAACGTATGGTAGTTTGTTGGGTAACAACACTTAGGTTAATTGCATTTCTATTTGACTGCATGTTTAAGTTCCCGATACACACGCTTGCTCCAAGAGTGTGAAATTGAGCTCAAAAAATCGGTGTCCCCTCTGCTTTGCGTGAACAATGACCTGGGGATGCTTCGCGTGTATGTAAGGCTATCCTCTGCTTTGCGTGAGCAATGACCTGGAGTTGTCCATACATACGTTCTTCTAGATCACCTAAAATAAATAAAAATAATAATAATAATAATAAAATACACCCAAAAGATGCCAAAGAGCACATCAAAAGAGACCCTCAAGAGTCCAAAACCCTCAGCCTTTGTCACTGATGAGAACATTATCAAAAATGTTTCAAAAATTCAGTTGACTTGTATATTATACCCAAAAATCTATGTGATCTATTCTTTCTTTTCTCAACCAAGTCTCGAGCTCAGTTTCAAACTTCTGGTTCAGGTTGTGAAAATATGTGGTAGGGAATTTATATGCTTGATAGTGTGTAATAACATGTACCTAGGATTTGTTGAAACCCACTTGCTGTTCATAATTAATTCACCAATAAAAGATAATAAAGTGACAAACAGCCTGATTAAGAAAAGGGTTAGAGTTTAAAGTGGATCAGTATATTGGCAATCACCTGGACGTGTTCGAGTAACAGAAGCTGAAAAGGGTTCCTCAGTCAGATTCATACGGTTTGATCCCAAATAAAACCTTCTCGTTTAGAAATTTGGTATGTTTGTTTTGTTTTTATTTTTCTTTTGAGTCATCTTAATTTTTTATTGTTTATTTTTCAACCATGGCCAGGTTTTATGGGTTTTATGCAAGAATGTTTCACTCTTCCAAAATCTCAAGGGGAGATAATTCGAAGAGTCCTCGGGTTCAGGGGAAGTATTTATAGGAAACCCGTAACCTATGTTAGGTTTTTTAGTTAAATAAGGCTAACCCGATAACCAGTCATCATTGTCTGGTTAGTGTTTGTTCCATGTTGTGCATGACAGGTTAAATGAGATGTCATGGAGAAGAAAAGTCAATGAGTGCTGCTACTGTTCGTGTTGAAGAACCAGTCGGAAAAGGACTTACCCTATGCTCAGGGGAAGTTTGTTGGTTGTTCAAGTAAAGCTTCCAAAGACACCGTTCTCAAGTTTAGGGGAAGTTAATTGAAGGAAAGATGCAGAGCAGTCACAACAAGAAATTCAAGAATGCCACGAAAGAGGTTTTCAAAATTTGTCCTCTGAAGTCACAAGCAAGTCAAGACAGTTACTACTGATTCAGCAATGACTCAATAGTTTTCAAGAAGAAGCAAGTATTTGAGAATCCTCCTCTCATTACTTGTTTATCCTTAGAAGTCCAAGCTGATGTTGATTGAGAGAATGCTCCCAAAAGTCTCTCATTGTTGCCCACTGAAGATTGCAGAAGGAAGGGTCTTCACCAACACAAGTTCAAGCCAAAAGAAGATTGCAAAGTTGAAGACTGAAAGTCACAAACATTTAATATCACAAGCCTAGGGGAAGATTATAGAGCCTAGAATTATGAGGCTTGCAATATTAAATGTTAGTTATAGTGTTGGGCTTGTAATAGCTAGTAAAGTGTCATGTGGGCTAGATTGTAATTGGGTTTAGATATTGGGCCCGGTCCGATTTAGAGGGATTAGGGTTAAGTTTGTTATAAAAGCAAACTTAATCCCTCATATCAGGTGTTCACGAATTTGATAGAGAGGGAAGGAAATTGCGTGGAGCTAGGAAAGCCAGAAAGAATTCTTGTACCAGACGAATCAGTGATTCGTGTGCAACGATTAAGGTGTAATCAATTAATAATCTTTATTTAATTGTTATTATTCTCTTTTATTTAATTTCTCATCTGTGTTCTTGAATCAATCAATCGTTGGGATTCCGCACCTTCGATTGATCGTTGATATCGTGTAAGGATCGTTTTGGGACTTACACAGACATACTCAGATTTGCCTTTGCTTATCACACTTTTGTGATTTCACTTGTGATTTGTCAAATAGGGATTGTAATCATGCTATAGTCAACTATGTTCCAATGCAAAAAGAAATAAGAACGTTAAATCGTCTACCTTAAGGTCGATCTTTCGATACGCAGATAAGGCCTCAGATTTAACAAAATAAGAAAATAAAACAAGTTGAAATTGTATAACCCAACAACAATCAGGTCGGTGCTCCCGCACACGCAGAGAAAGTCCGATGAGTTATACGAAACACCAAAGAAAATAAAGCAGAACGTCAAATGAACAACGATCAGGTCGATCTTTCGATACGCAGATGAAGTCCGATCGTTTGACAAAATAAAGAAACTCAAACAAGTTTGAATCTTTGCAAAATGAACACATGTATACACAGTGACTTCTCATTTTATTTCTCACATATCTTTTTTTTGATATTACTTGAGATACGCATCAAGATGTTGTCCACTAAGTCAAGCATCAGATTTAGTGTATATCACATTTGAATACTTTCTGATTTGCCGAGCCTACCTTAGACATCGATCAAATGGTCTTATGGTTTTTTCATCTATTTTATCCATGAGCCAGACAATGTAAGCCAATGTACAATCATTTCCTAATCATGTCGGATACAATTTCCCATTTTTTTTAATGTTTTTGGATTTTTGCATTTTTCAATATTTTTTTCTTTTCAAATTTTCTCCCCCATAAAAATGACAAACTCTATTTTTAGATTTTCATTTTTACCATTTGAAAAACAACACACTATTTTTGTATTTTGCAAAAACAAACCCCCCCTCAAAATGAGACGGAGTGAAAAACAATTCAAATATTGATCAACCAACACGAATACGAACATTTTAGCATTTTGAAAACCAAATGGATTTTGAAATTCATTTTAAGTTATTACAGATATTTCACAATCAGCAATTTTCTAAGCACCGAAAGGTCTTCCTGAAATACCTGCTGACACCAAATAAAACATTAGTTGCTTTGGGATCGACCCGATTCAACAGCGTCGGGTCGCCCATTGTCTTCCACATAGTCATCGTTGGCCTTGGAAACAACCTTTGGTTTCCAAATTTGTAAAGATTTTAATTGTTGATCAGAACAAGAATCAGAATCAGTCGGCGTACTTGATTTGAACCAAGACGGCTTACGAGTTTATTTGACCTTTGGAGACCATGGTTCATAAAAAATTTGACCTTTGTTATCCAAATATTTAGCAGTGTTGTGGATATATGCAGTCTTCGGATAATCAGCAGCAAGATGTCCAGGTTAACGACATGCATAACAAAGTCTTTCTCGAAATTGAAAAACATTTGAAAATTTCTTTGAATTTTGAAAATCAGAAGAATGTTCAGAATCAAAGTTGTCAAAGAAATCATCCGAGGAATCATACCTAGAAGATGGACTCCTTGAAGATGATGACCTTCCAGAATAATAAGATTTTTCCTTTAGAGTAGGTGATTTCTTTGAAATTTTAACCTTTGAAATCTGTTAAACTTTTGCGGGTTTCTTTGCTTGAACTGTTACTTCCTTTACATGAAAACCCAAACCTTTATGTTTATAACCAGGTGTCTTTGATGAACTTGAAGAAGAACCAGAAGCTTCTCTCCCCGTAGCTTCTCTAGTGAATTTTGTTTTGATATCTTTTAGTTTGTTCTTTACAACCAAAACTTTTTCTTCTTCAGTTCTAGACGAAGTACTCGAAGCAACCTTATCAAAAACATGTTCATTTTCCAAGAAAATAGACTTTGAATTAAACTTTGGAGCTTCTCCCAAAGGTTTTTGCTTTCTCTCAGCCTTGGATTTCTTCTTCTTTGATGAAGTGGAAAACTTTGAATAATCATGCAATTCATCTTTAGGATCAAGCGGAGCAGATGTAACTTCAGATAAATCCACCGGTTGAGGAACCATGTGAATATCATTCTTTTTGGAATTATTTTCACTCCAATCTTGTCTGTATAAGAAATTCAACAATGTTGGCGACAAATTGCAATTCTTCACTTGCCTTTCTAACTCCAAAATTTCCAACTTCAATTCAGAGACTTCTGTTGAGCATCAAACACTTCTTTTTGGGACATGATGAACTTTGCATTGAGATCATCATACTCATACGTTTGCAACTTTCGTATATCACATTCAGCAAAAAATTCCTCAAGCACACTTTCTCTTTTCTTCTTGAAAATCTCAATGTCTTTTGTCAATACTTCATTCTTATAACGAAACAAAGAATTTTCATCTTGAAGTGTAGAGATCTTAGATTAGAGTTTTTCAATTGTAGCAGCCGATTCAACCACAAGAGCATTAGCTTTTCATACTTTTGTTGAACCGGATAACTCTTCTCAAACGGATTCTGAAAATCATGTGCTGCATCTAATGCTGCAGTTTTGGCTTTTTCACATTCTTCAGCCAATTGACTCTTTTCTTTCAAAACAGCCTCATGAACATGGACCAATTCATAATATTTCTTTTGAAATTCTTCCAACTCTTTATTTAATATCATCACTTCTTCAGACAATAATTCAGAATCTTTCTCAAGACTTGCATTCTTCTTACCCAACCTTACACATTCAAGAAATTTTGACTCCTCAATCTTTTTACTTTCATTCATCTTATCTTGAACATCATCAATCAAAGTCCATATTTGGCATCCTGATTCAATCTCTTCTTGCCAGTTCTATTGAAAAATTTCTTCGTTCTTCGAACCAACATAGCATACTGCCAGTTCAAATTCATTTCTTCCAAATGATCATAATCGTTTGATCATAATCTTCATTGGTTAATTCTGCGTACTTACCGAACCAATAATAACACCAAAATATGAAGATACCAATGCAGACATTAATGCATTATAATCATCGGTAGTTTGAGCAGACAAAGCATTCTGAGTTGAAGAACTAGGAACAGAAACAGTACAACCAGCAGAATAACTAAGAGTTTCAGATTTACCTGCAATGAATGCTGTAGGAGGTGCGAAACTAAGAATATTAGATTTCCCAGCATTCATGGTTGAATCATTGTCACCATAATACACCCCAGGATTTTGAACTTGTGTAGGAAGTGACTTATTTACCATTAACTCCATATCCCTTGCTTGAATTCTTTGAACCAGATCATTAAATGACAATCCTGAATATTCTTTATCATGAGTAATCATCGTCACATAATTCTCCCATTTCTCAGGTAAAGCCTCCAAAATCTTTTCTTTCATATCACCTTCTTCTTTTGTAAGACTCACCAGACGCATTTCACTCATTAAATGTGAAAATCTTGCAATTAGATTTGGAATAGTTTCATTATGATAATGTTTGAAACTATCAAATTCCTTTTTCAAAACCTTTTGTCGACTTTTCTTATATTGGTCATTCCCGTGACATCTCTTTTCCAATGCATCCCACAAACTCTTCGATGTATAGTTACCCGAAAATTGATGTAACAATTCTTTAGGCAATGCCATTGTTAAAGTACCATATGCCTTCTTCTCAGCTTGATACGCTTTCTTTTTTTCAGATGTAAGCTTCCTTTGAAGAATTGGCTCCCCGGTTTCATCCTAAGGATAGACATATTGATTAGTGAAGGATAACCACATATCAATATCATTTGTGTAAACATACGCTTCAAATTGTTTAACCCAACTATGATAATCTTCCAATTTGAGTAATTTGGGAACTTTCTGACTTGTTCCAATTTCATTATCATAGTTCATCATAGTTTGCATCGTCACTTGAACCAAATTCTGAATAGCTGCAAATGCTTGAAAATCACTCATCCTGTCCGAAAACTTGTATACCAAAACTTCAAACTAAAAAATGAAGGTCTTATAAGTGGAATTTGGGTACGAAAACGGAGGGAACTGGCCATTAGGCGAGTAAAAGTATAGATCTTTCCGAGACGGTCGTTTTGGCTGGTATTAGCTCCCATAACTCTTTACGGTTCTCAAGTTACATCAGTTTTCGTGACACCTTCCAAAAATTCCGATTACTGTTTACCCGAACATCAACCGAACTCAATTTGTTTTTGCCGAACTTCGTCCGAACCTAATCCGAACCGAAATTGTGACCGAACCTCAGCCAAACCTCTACTTCGGATGTAAGGATCGAATAAACCACACATGGGATATCAAAATCTACTAATCACCATGCGGAATTCGGTGATTATAGATGATTCAAGGATAATCGAAAAAATAATAAATAAACGATAGAATCAAGATGAAAAACACAAACCGTAATGAAAATAACACTTGATTAATCACCTTGATTGCAACACTGATCTCGAAATTCTCTAAAAAGAATTTCGTGGACACCTTCTCACCAAAACACCACAATCAGCAACCCTAAACAATTAGACTAGCTATCCTTATATAGGAAAGCCATAGACTTGATAAACAAGAAAGAAAATTCAGCCCACATGACCTATGTACGACCGGACCCAAACAACCCATATTAACCCACTAACTAATAAGCCCAATTACATATTCATAGCCCAAAATAATTTCTAATGCAAAAGCCTAACAAATTACGGTCTCTACAATCTTCCCCTAGGCTTTAGCATTAGCACTACGTCAAAACTAACCTTTGGCCACGGAAAAAAACCGTGACAAAAGGTGTTTTGTCACGTTTTTTTTTCAATTCCAAACGACACCATAGGTGCCGTGACCATATGTACCCTACGGCCACGTTACAATATCAGTGGCTGAAGCCACCTATAAGCGTGGCTAAAGGGTACCAATATTTGTTGTTGTAATCAAACAATTCTTCAGAAAAGCGTGGCGAAAGGGTTCCAACGGCCACATGTGTTTGGTTAACGTGGCCTTTGGTATTTTATGGTCACGTATATTCGTGTTTTAGCCACATACATTATAAAAATACGTGGCCAAAGGGTTGCTGAAATCATACATTTTGTCACAGTACGAGTGGCCAAAGGGTGGCAACGGCCACGTTAAAATATGAATGGCATGGCCTTTGGTATTATACGGTCACGTATATTTGTGTTTTAGCCACATATGTTATAAAAAAACGTGGCCAAATGGGTTGCTGAAATTATAATTTTTGTCCAAATACGCGTGGCCAAAGGTTGGCAACCGCCACGTTAAAATATGAATAGCGTGGCCTTTGGTATTATATGGTCACGTATATTTGTGTTTTAGCCACATATGATATGAAAAAACGTGGCCAAATGGGTTGCTGAAATCATAAATTTTGTCCCAATACGCGTGGCCAAAGGGTGGCAACGGCCACATTAAAATATAATAAGGGTGGCCTTTGGTATTATATGGTCACGTATATTTGTGTTTTAGCCACATATATTTGGAAAAAAAAAGTGGCTAAAGGGTAGTTGAAATCAGATATTTTGTCCCAATACGCGTGGCCAAATGGTGGCAACGGCCACGTTAAGATATAAAAAGCGTGACCTTTGGTATTATATGGTCAGGTATATTTGTGTTTTAGCCACATATATTTGGAAAAAGAAAGTGGCCAAAGGGTAGTTGAAATCATACATTTTGTCTCAATACGCGTGGCCAAATGGTGGCAACGGCCACGTTAAGATATAAAAGCGTGGCCTTTGGTATTATATGGTCACGTATATTTGTGTTTTAGCCACATATATTTGGAAAAAGAAAGTGGCCAAAGGGTAGTTGAAATCATACATTTTATCTCAATGAACCCTATATTTAATTACAAATCAAATAAAATTTAATTACAAATCAAATAAAATTTAACACATATATTTAATTACAAATAAAATAAAATTCAATTGCAAGTCAATACAAATGAAATACAAATAAAAAATTAAAGAACATTACACTGCATACAAGCATTATTCTCAATCTAATTCAATTACAAGTCAACAACACTACCGCGTAAGTGGTCTTCATCTTCAACTGTCCAGATTTGAGCTTAATTAGGACCATTTTTTATTGTATTCCTTCCTATACCAAAACATATAATTGATAATTAGGTTATGGAAATTGATCATAATATATATAGCAATTTTGAAATACTTACCACCATGATAGATATGGACTGAGGAGTGCCATTTTATTGCAAGTAGTATGGGTCATCAGGTCCTACAGTTCAATTGATTTCCAGATGAACATTAGATATCCAGATGAACTTAAAACATCCGGATGAAGATCACATTAATTAAGTTCCAGATCAACTTCAAAGTCAGTTGAACTTTGTTTGCTACACATCTCACCATTTGTTCCAACAATCCCTAGCTGGCCCAAGTGTTTGAGGTACCAAATAACATTTAAAATGGGACTACATGACATTACCAAACAGATTACTGTGAAAATATAGAACGGAATGAAACTTGAATGGAAAATATTTACCTTTTTCTTTTCAACCGCTTCAGACGAGGTTGATCGACCACCGATTTCACGCCCTACAGTTCAATTAATTACTAGTAAATGAGCAATCAAACCTATAATGAGTTTGACAAATACTAACCGTTGTGTGTATGTCAGCATGATTAGTGCTGTGGCTAGATCCAACAAAAATCTCCTTAGAATTTTCCTAGAACAATGTTTTTGAAATGGTAAAAAGTTAGACCAGAATAATGACGCAGACCTATCATGAAAGTATTTATTCTGTTTTTTTAATCTAACATAAGTTGTTCCAGTTTTATTCATACAGATTATGTATATACTCTATTTTTTCATATTAACATACATTTTCAATGAATAATAGCAGGGCCCCATTTAACTCATATCTTTGTTCTTACATGAAGTATATATTCTTATGTACCAGGAACTTGCATCTATTTGTGTTCTTCAGGAACAAGAGTTCATCCGGATTGTGTTCTTCATGAACAAGAGTGTATGTGATTATAAGGCACTTGAAAAATAGTATGATTAATTAAGTTGTGATGTAAAGAATTCACCTATGTAGATGCCGGAGCATTAAGTTTGTGTGGTAACGGTGGTCCAATTGCAGATAGATGAGCTATAAGTAGATCAAGTTTTTTCTCCGAGTCTTGAATCTTCAAGAAGAGGGCCTTAATCTGTTCATTTTTTTCATCCCTAAGAAGTCTCTCCTCTTTAAGTTCGAACTCAAGTTTTTCCAATTGACCATCAGTGTTGTTGGATCGATCCTTGAATTTTGTACAATTAACAGAATGTAGTTAGATGCTTTTTAACAAAGTACATAAATAGGAAAGCATGCAGACCCTGTTAATTCATTATCTCTTAGTTAGTTCTTAATTATTAATATATCACATAAAGACCCTATTGATTGATTATTTGATATGTTATACACAAATTAAAGACATCTAAAGGGAAGAGTGGAACACATCATGTCTTCAGTGGATATAAACAAACAGTTCACCATTTCTAGCAGAGTAGCAGATGCATGACATCAACATTCTTCTATTCTTCTACAGGGGATTTAAACTAAAATTTCTTTATTTTGTACCCCTCTAACATGAACCTACAAAAAATGTTGGAAACATTCCTATATATGTCCTCTAGGATCATTTCCTAGCTAGTAATTAATGACCAGAGTAACGTAAATTAGTTCTTAGTTATTAATACATCACATAAAGACCCTACTGACTAATTATTTGATATGTTATACCCAAATTTAAGACATCCAAAGGGAAGAGCAGAACACATCATGTCTTCAGTGGATATTATTAAACAAACAGTTCACCATTTCTAGCAGTGTACATAAAGAAGAAAGGAGGTTCACCAGTAACATGAATCTACAAACATGTGCATATGCTTGACCTCAACATTCCTAGCATAAAAATAACTAATTTAGCATGCTCCCCCAGTCATTTAAGAAGGTAAATAACTAATTTAGCATAAAATGAATGGGTTGAAATGAATGGAGAGGATATCTGCAATATATACCCCTTCCTAATCAATTATGTATGAAATGAAATTTTATCGATCTGTAACTGTAACTGTACACAAATTCAGGGATCCCAAGTTAAACGTGTATCAATAATAAACAAAAGAAAAAAATTTATGAAAACAAATTGTAAGTAATGAAACGGAATAACTTGACAATTACCGTTTTCTGGACTGAATGGTCTCCCAAATCACATCCCACTTCTGTAGAATCGCTAGCGCTGGCTGTTGAAGCTATTCGTTGTTGAAGCTCCATGGAAGATGTGAATAATATGGATGAGAAAGAAGACCTAGTTATTCGCTGGAGGTTTTTAATTGGAAATTTTCTGATAAAGTGAGAGGGAATCGATAATAAGTAAATTTAGTTCGAAATTTTGGGTGTAGTTTGAACTAATGGTGGGAAATTCAAATTTTTTGGTGAAAATTTTTAACTAAAAGGGGGGGAATTGTTCAAACTGATAAAAAAACCCAAAATTAATATAAACAATATGTATATTAAACATAATTAAACCTAAAATTAAACATAAACATAATTAATTAATTAATTAAATGTCTCCACGTGGCTCTTCCAGCGGGTTCTTCTTGAAGATGAAATTCATAACTGTGATCCTTTAAGCAGATCTGGATGACGATCGGAGTTAAAAGCCCTAATTAACAAAATTATGTTTTAATATATATTAACTTTATTATTTTATTTTAGATATAATAAACAAGATTTTAATAACACGTGCCTTGTGGCCGTGATAACGCAACTACAAAAAACGGATACATTACTAAAACACAACTCAAAAATGAAAATGATAAATTACTATGCAATTCAGAATAAAAATACCAAAAGACGTACCGCCATGTTGTGAATTTCTCATGTATAATAATTTTGTTTCCAAAAATATTAAACGACGTCCAATTAGGATGTTGAGGAGCAATTAGGACCAACTAGACTCAATGAGGACTAAATACTGACAATTAGCGTCATTTATAAAGATACTTTAGTGAAGACCAGTTATGGTCAATTAATATGGTCAATGAATACGAATTAGGACCAGTTCAATGAGAAGGTCGATTATGCTCATAGGACCGATAAGGACGGAGCATGAAGGAAGTGACTAATGAGGATTGATAATCAAGTATGACCAATTAGGACTAATTGGGGCCAATTAGTTAAAATGAGGACCAATGATACCAATAAGGGTAAATCAGGGTTAGTGATCGTCGATTAAGACCAATTAGGTTCAATTAGGGTCAATGAGGACCAATTAGGACCAATAAGGATGAATTATGACTTATTAGGGCCAGTTAGGACCGATGAGGGCCAATTAGACAGAATAAGTACAAATATGGCTCAATTCGGGTTAATGAGGAGCAATTTGAACAAAATGGACCAATAAGGACCAATTAGTGTCGGTTAACCTCAATAAGGACCTACTACACTTATCGTTTACCATTTACATTGTAGTACAACAAATTTGAGTCAATTAGGCCCAATTGACCTTAATTGATTATAATTGGTCCTAAATGAGCCTAATTGATCGTAATTGACCGTAAGTGATCTTCATTGAACCTAACCGAGCCGAATAGACTATAATTGACCTTCATTGGCCCTAATTCATCCTAACTGAGTGTTCACTGGCCCTCATTGGTACTCATTTGTCATAAATGACCATGGTCGACCTTAATTCAGTCTACTGGTCCTCATTGAGCGTAATTTGGCCCTCAATCGGCCTAATAGACCCTAATTGGTGATATTTGGTCCTCATAAGGGGTCGACATTGAGCAAAATCGACCCTCGTTAATTAGTTATAACTGGTCTTCATCAGTGACCCTAATTGATCCTCATTGACCCAAATTGACCCCAATTTACCCTAATTGGGCCTCGTGGCTTCGTTGGTCCTAATTGGTCCTACTTTATCTTCATTTGTCCTCATCGGTCTTAATCGACCCTAATTGATGTGGATTCAATTAAAATAAATCTTTAATCTTTAATCCTAATAAAGCAATAAAATGATTGCCACATGGCCTTTTTCTAGGGCCTCCACATCATCATGTCCACATGTCAACACTAGATTAAATTAATATATAAATTTTAAAATAAATTCAATATATTATTTCAACTTTATAAATATAAAATTGAACCTTACATTTAATAAAATTTAAATTTCTAATTAATGTAATGAAACTTCAAATCTTTTAAAATTTCTAAACTTAAATAACTTCAACTAAATGGGCAAACTTCAATAACTTCCCCTGTATCAACTCTTAGGGTTCATTGTGATCCAGAAGAACTGCCGTTAGTGTAAAACTGCATTTTCGAAAAACAGTTACCCTCTATTTTCTCTCCAGGTTTCTAATTGGCGATTTAAACCTAAACCTTACTCTCTAATTTCTACCAAATGGCACCCAAATCGAATCGAAAGGCTGCATCAAAGGCTACTCAACTGTTCTTCGCCGAACACAATGTTGTAGCGTACTTCGAGAAGTCTGATAAGTCAAAGCTATTTGATGAAATGAACGATTTCCTCGAGAAATCCAACACTCATTTTGCTTTAACTGTGAATCCTGTAATATGCAAGCAGAGAATTGCTGAATTTTGGGACTCAGCCAAAAAATCTGTTGATAGCAACGGGGTTGGTAAAATTGACTCTAGAGTCAATGGGAATGAGATTAGTTTGACTGAAGAAATGATACGGAAGCATCTGAAATTCAATGATGCAGGAGGTGATCCTGATTACAAGTCTGAATTGTACTTGAAGACGTACGAAGCAATTGGGTATGGGGGTGACTTAACTTGTGGGACCATCAAAAAGGGACAACTACCCTATGTTTGGCGATATCTTGCTCATACCATTCTCCACTGCCTGTCTCACAAGAAAACTGCGTGGGATGAACTTGCTGCACCTCAATCATCCGCTTTTCATGGATTGGTAAATGGCCTCAATTTTAACTTTTCAAAAATGATATTTGATGGAATGCTGGAAAATCTAAAACCTAAAAGGTTCTTTTACATGTACCCCAGATTCATCCAACACATTCTCAATTGTGAATTTCCAAATCTGCAAATCTCTGATCAACATCTTGAACTAAAGTCTTTTACAAGTAAAACATTTTCTAACATGCAAGTGAACAAAACTGTTTTCCTTGGTAAAGACACATCACACCCTATTCCTAAGGCCAGGACTGCTCCTGAGCAAACTGCTCCTGGTGACAACATTGTTACACCAACAAGTGTTGAGCCCACACCAGACCGACCATCCTCTTCCACTGATATACAAATTCCCACCATTCCCACCAAAAGGAAGAGGATGTCCACATCAAAAACCACACCCAAAAATACCACACGCACTCCACAATCACCCAGAAGGAAGAGGACTAGGTCTCCTTTACCTAGACCCTCCACAGGACTACCTCAGAATGAGGGTGGTATATCACCTAGGCCACGTGAAGTAGATTCCCCAACCCTTATTGCAGGGAATATACTGCTGGACTTGGTTCAATCACCCAACCGACATTCTGGTGATAAGGTGACTTGCAGTAGTGATGAAGCAAGTCAGGTGGAAAGGGCTGACACTACTCATGAAGTCCCACTGGACCCTGAGGACAGTGCCAACATCATTAAGACCCAATCCACGGCAACTGTTTCTGTCAGGGAACCTATTCAGGAACCTTTGATTGACAACAGGAATCCCAGGTGCCAAGAAACCATGGGTGCTGAGCATGAACAAGGTCGGCTTGTTTGCTCTTCTTTGCTCAAAGATACTGGCAACACACCAGTTGAGAGCAGCATGACACGTACTGAATTGACGGTTCTATGTACAAAACTTGAAAATGAATTGGCAGCTCTCCGTGCAATTGTGAGAGCTCAAGGAGAAGAAATTGAACGGTTGAAGGCAGGACAATCTATGAAAGCCACTGATAGGTAAGGTTGTCAACCATGCATACGTTGAAATGAAATTCACATGCAAAACTAGATTTAATTCAAAATAGGATCTTGCACAGGGTGTCTTCCTCAGATGTTGATGAAGTTAAACAAGTTGATCCGGTGGAACAACTTCATCCGGAGGAAGAAGGCCATGTTGATCAGGTTGAACTAGTTGATCCGGTTGAACAACTTCATCCGGAGGAAGAAGGCCATGTTGATCAGGTTGAACTAGTTGATCCGGTTGAACAACTTCATCCGGAGGAAGAAGGCCATGTTGATCAGGTTGAACTAGTTGATCCGGTTGAACAACTTCATCCGGAGGAAGAAGTCCATGTTGATCAGGTTGAACTAGTTGATCCGGTTGAACAACTTCATCCGGAGGAAGAAGGCCATGTTGATCACGTTGAACTAGTTGATCCGGTTGAACAACTTCATCAGGTGCAAGTGACTGCTGATAATCAGATTATCACAAGCGTGATGAGTGATCTGCAAACCACAAATGTGGATATAGCTCCTGAAGCTCTATCTTTCATGAGAAAAATGATGATTAGGAATACTCTTAATGCACTTGGTTTAGGAGTGCTCCATCTCTGCCCACCATTCCTCTTTTAAAGCCTAGTGCTCCATCTCTGCCCATCATTCCTGTTTTAAAGCCAATCACTGCTGAGGAAATTCCTGAGCAAGTTATCTCGGAAGCCAGTCCCAATGCTGCAACTTCACTTCATGAGTCTCCAAAACCTGCTGATGATGATTCTCTTGATGAGAGAAGTATCTCTGGTTTCACTGACATGGAGGATGATGATAATCTGAGCACAGGAGGTCAGAGAGAAGACATGGACCCTGTTACAAAGGCTCTGTTGGATCAGTATGAAAAGGAGAATGCTGAGATACGAAAGAAGTTCCAAGAACAAAAGGAAATTGCAGAGTTTGAAGAACAGAAACGACTACTCATAGAAGAAGGTATTTATGAGTATGTCATCAACAATGCAGACCTAATGTCCTTCATCAATGCAGCAAGGAGAAGATCTGATCTGTACATAGAAGAAAGAATTGCCAAAGCCGAAGAGAAAGGTCTTTCAGACAGAGTTGAGATGTACAGAAAGCTCTTATGTAATGAGTATAGGATGATTCGGATGAAGAGAAGTGAAGATAACAAAATTTTCCTATGTCAGTTCAGTGTGATGCTCAGAAGCAAGGAATGCTTTACTGATGCATGGGTTGATGAAATGAACGGTGATGACTTGATCAGATGGATGTACATGATCCTAGTCATCAGAGCTGATCAAGCCAATGAGATGAATGTAAAGAGATTTGTTGATAGCTCTTTAGAACATGATCAACAAGAGAAGCAAGGTACTAGATATCAAACTCTATCTGAGGAGGATGACTTGCTGATTCATAAATGGTACTTCAAGGAAATCTTGGCGAGGGACCCAAAAATAATCAACTCTTGCAGATTGCCAAGGCTGAGAAACGACTATGATGCTATCAGGAAGAGCCAAATTGAAAATGAAAGAGTTACTGGTGTGAAAAGGCCACCAGGTATGCATGCTCTGTTTGACTCCTTACATCCTGAAGGTCTCAGCTACCTCAAAGAAAAGAAGAGTAAAGCTCCTGTGCAAACTACTCAGCAAAAGAAGCTGCCAAGGATCAACATTATCAAGGAAATGTTTGACACTGTCTCTGATCCTCATCTCTCATCATCTCAACCCTCCACCACAGCCTCACAACCGACCGCTCCCTCATTACCAGGTGCATTTTCTGGTCTGAATAGAACTCTAGCCTCACAGCAACCCAGAAGAAACCCTGCTGCTAGAACTAGTAGACCAGAAAAAAATCCTAAACCTGTAAAATTAAAGCCTATTCCACCAAAGTTTAGAGCAGATAACTTCACACCCATTGTACCACATCCTCACCTAAACAAACCCCGAAAACCCTCATCTCCACCCAAGTCACCAGAAAAACCACCCACCAAGAGAATGAAGTCAGTGGCTAGGAAGGGAAAAGGAAAAGTGATCAATGAGGAGGATGAATACAGAGATGTCCATGCTGAAAGGAGAAGAATCATCTCCTGGAGGTATGATGATGAAGCGAAAGTATACCTGTTCACAACCAGTTCATGTGAGGTACTAAAGTTTACAGCTGAAGAAGCTATGTACAACCTCACTGACCATGAGTTGGGTGATGTTAGACTGTCACGTGGTGATATGAAGGGCGCGTGTTCACAAGAGGAATCCTTAATGCTGAGGATAAGGATGTATTTGGATGAGTTATACGGGGAAGTAGACGAAGCCACACAACGCAGCTTTGACAATCCTGTTTCGACACTTGAAGTTGATAAGGATGGAAATTTGGTAGTCTATAGAGCTGATGGGTCATTCACAACGCATAGTACAGTTCCAGATCCAGAATGGAGCCAGGATGACAAAGACCGAATCCATTTAATAATGACAAGTAACAGGCTTCATCAGGTTTTTATTAAGAGAAAAAGGGTGACCAACTGGGAGTATAAGAAAGAAACAAACATGTATCACATTTTCACCAGTGAAGGTGAGACAATTAGAAGCTTACAGGATGCTCTAAATGGGCTTTCTAAAGATGAGATACGAGATATTGTCAGGATTGGTGATACTGAGAGCAGAATAATGACACAGTACCTTTCATGAAAGTCTCCTATGTAACAAGGCCAAATTTCGGTTACAGGCTATTGAAGAGGAGAACAAGATGGGAACCGGATGAACTTGGCTGGAAGAAGAGTTGATCCCTGTATTTGTGTACAATTGCATAAGTTGTTCCAGTTTGTATGTTAACATGATAGTTGTTACAGTTTTATTCATACACTTTTCATCTATAATTAATAACATACACATTTTCAATGAATCATAGCAGACCTCCATTTCACTCATAATTAACTGTGATCTTACATGAAGGATATATTCATATGCTATGTTAGTGTAGTATATGTTGGCATTTTGATATGGTGGGATGAGATGATATATAAACATGATAAATTTTACTTCTTAAGTAAATTGGAAGAAGAGAAAACCGGATGAACTACAATTCTTCAGGAAGAAGAGTTCATGAGGATTGAGAGAAGATGAACTAGAGTTCTTAAGGATGAACCGGATAAACTAGAGTTCTAAAGTTCTTCAGGATGGTTAACCAGTTTTCTTCTATTATAAATACATACACATTTTCAATGAATCATAGCAGAATCCATTTTACTCATAACTGTGATCTTACATGAAGTATATATTCATATGTTATGTTAGTATATGTTGGCATTTTGATATGGTTGGATGAGATGATTTATAAACAGGATAAATCTTACTTCTAAATTGGATAAAATCACATCAGTTGACTGTAAAATCTACTTGCAACAATCAAATTTAGAATAAAATCAACTTAAATGATTGAGATAAAATCTGTCTATATAATTAATGGTGTTAACCAAAACAAAACATGAGGAAGAGCTTACAAAAACTTTCATATATATATATATATATATATATATATGATCTTTATACAAAGATTTTCATCAGATCCTATACAAAAATCTATCTAACTAGCTAAGACCTAGCATCCGACATATAGTCTTCATCATCTAAGAAGTATGCTGCTGCTGCTGCTGCTGTCATCAGGAAACAGCTTTTGACCAGGGGGTTTTCTCGGTCCCAACTCGGAGGTTCTGTAGGTGGAATCCCTGTTCCGGATTAAAAACACATCCAGCTCTCTCTCCCCCTCTGGTCCCTGGAGATGAATTTTCATATCCCTTACAATTTCGGGAGTGATGAAATCAGCATACTGAAGCCCGTATTTGATGGACAGAGGCGGGATCCTCCAGTAAATGAGGAAATACCCAACCGATGTGTGGTTTAGGTATTGCACCATTTGATCCAGATCATTACAATCAAATTTGCGAATGTCGACATAGTCGACATAATCTACCTTTCCCTTCCACACTTCGTGGCCGGCGGCATTCCGGTGGAAATCGCCACAGTGATGGACCTTTAGGGTGAACCTCCGACCACCTGTAAAAAACCCAAATGCAGAGTAGAGAGTAAGTAACTAAAAAACATAAAACCCTAAAAATAAAAACGTACAGCCATTGTTGAGTGAAAATACACTTACGGGGAGTCTTGCCGTAGTAGGGTGCTGGTTCATTAACACCCCTAATCCTCCATTGTTTACCAAAGGCAGCCATTGATCGATCGAAGTTTTTTTTCTTGTTGATCAGGAAATACGTTCGTACAGATGATTTTGGTGGTGAAAAAGTGGAAATTTAAAGGCAGACAGGGCACGCTACCAGCTATGGTGGGAAGAAGTGGAAAGGTCAGGCCAAGATAACCGTGTATATTTATTACCTTTACCACGCAAATCCTGTTTTTACCGTGTCTATTTATTACCTTTAGCAACGCAAATTTTGTTTATCAATTATTTCTTATGTGATGGGAGTAATTAAATAAGTTCTGGTTAAAATATAACCAATTAACACTTCTGTCTCAATGGTTCTTCTTAATCTTGTAGTGAGTTCCTTTCTTTTGACTGACCCAGGTTCAAGCCTTGTTTGCTACAATTTATAATTTTTGATTGTCTAATAGTGGATGACAGGATTTATAAACTGGCTAGATTTTAATTCTTCAATAAATTGGAACAAGAACAAAACTGTATGAACTAACAAGAACAGAACCGTATGAAGGTTCAAGCCTTGTTTGCTACAATTTATAATTTTTGATTGTCTAATAGTGGATGACAGGATTTATAAACTGGCTAGATTTTAATTCTTCAATAAATTGGAACAAGAACAAAACCGTATGAACTAACAAGAACAGAACCGTATGAACTATAATTCCTCAGGAAGAACAGGAAGAATAGAACCGGATGAACTAGAGTTCTTCAGGATCAAGAGTAATTATTCAGTAATAGAACAGGATGAACTACAGTTCTTCAGGATGAACCGGATAAACTAGAGTTCTTCAGGATGAACTATATATACTATAGTTGTTATTTCTGTTCGTAGTCTATTGGATATTCCCATGTATTTAAACCCATTATCTAGTGAATTAAAATCATTCTGGTTGAATACAATTCTCTATACACTAATATTTAGTCACACAACCTAATATATATATGTAGAAGACTATGACCTTAGGGAGAAGATTTCATCCGCGATTGAGAGAAGATGAACAGAAACGGATGAAAATACATTATATTAAATTAAAAATCAATTCATTACATAAAAGGGAAAAGAAGCGGCTGAAGACAAATCCCTCTTTGCTTTCTCACATGGTTGCTTTAACAAACACAATTACATACACATAATCCAAAGGGGGTATGATTCCATTAATACATTGATCTATAAAATTACAACTTTAAAAGTACTAACTTAAAGGGAAAAGACGCGGCTGAAGACAAATCCCTCTTTGCTTCTCACATGGTGCTCTAGAGAGATTGTCTGAGAATCATCATATAACGGCTACTTGCTGCTTTCTCACATGCACTTGCTTCTGATCAACTGAAAATGGTGAAGAAGTGGCTGGAAGAAATCAGGTTCATGGGGCCAGAAGCGAGAGAAGCACCTGGACAATACAGGTACTGCAAACCACAACATGTGCCGGCCCTTGCCGCTGACTTTACAAAATTATATAACAACTTAAAATCTGCTCCCAGGAGTTATGAAGCCGAAACCCTTGGTGTCGTTGAACCACTTCACGGTACCTGATTTCCTACCGCCTTCGTCCGCCATTTTCGTTTTCAGATTGTCTGGGGCTGAGGGAACTGAAAATGGTGAAGAAGCATCTCTTTTGCTACATCTCCTACATCGTTCCCCTTCCACAATCCAACATCGTTATCTGGGCCATTTGAGTGATTGGTACCACCCAATGTTGCAACTAAAGTTAGATCTATTATTAATAACAATAATAAATCATAATTTATCAAGCACATTATAAATTAATCAAGGAATGAGTAAAAGAAAGAAAGGAGGGTAGTGAGATCAACTACCTTGTTCAAGTTTAGGGTTGCAACAAACAGGGCATGCAAACCTCATCATGGGCTCTTACTGCTGATTGTTATAAAATTATATAATAACTTAAAATCTGCTCTCAGTAAAGCATTTGTATGAACCATTAGAGACTCCTCGTCTCTATGGTTTCCACAATAACTTAAAATCTGCTCCCAGGAGATACAGAGCGCAATCTTTCCCTGCATAAGAAAAAATTACCAAATCTGAGACGAAAATTTCAATCGAACTTCAGTGGTGAAGATGATAACTTACTGTTTTCCACATACGGATGACACCAATTCCACATTTTTTTCCGGCGATGATGGACGAAAAACAGAGAGAGAGAGACTGGGAGAAAAGGGGCATGGTGGAGATGATGATGAAAACTAATACAGAGATAAGTATATATCGATAATCGAGGGGCGTGGTAGATGGAGATTAGACCGATTAGACCGATAAAGTAAATGAAATAATCATGATTACAAGCACCGTCGACTGTTTGTCTTCTTTTAGCCACCTAAAATTAATATACCGTGACCATTTGTCATAATTTGTCACGCAACCAATGTTTAATATGAGTGGCCATATCACAAGATAATAAAAAATGATAAACATATAAAGACAAATCTTATCTTTTTCGCCACGCGTTTAATATTACCGTGACCATAAAATAGATTTTTGTCACTCACAACCTACCATTTAGTCACGGTTAATATATGTGGCCATAGGTAATAGATTTTTGTCACTCACAACCTACCGTGACCATTAGTCATCTAATATTTAGTCACACAACCTAATAACAGTGGCCATATGTACTAGCTTTTAGCCACATAACTAAGTAAAAAGCGTGGCCATTGCTCACATTTAGCCACACATAATATATACTTAATAGTTTTGTTTTCTTTTAATTTACTAAGTAATAAAATCTACTCTTTCGTCACACAACATTATTTAAGCGTGGCCATACATTCCTTTTTGGTCACACAAATAAAAAATCATAAAAATTCCGTCGCCGTTTGGTGCATTTCGCCACTCTTTTTTAAGTGTGACAAATAAGTGCCACATGTTTTTGTAAAACAGTGGCTAAAGCCACTGCAACTGATTGTTGTTGTCACATAAACAAAAAAAATACGTGGCTAAAAGGGTCCAAAGGCTATATATTTGGCCACGGGTACAAAATATGTGTGGCTAAAACGAGAATTTCTTACCTTTGGCCACGCTTTTTTACAAAACAGTGGCTATGCGATTATCAAAAAAACCGTGGCCAAAGCCACTTTTTGACGTAGTGATGGAGATACAAATGAAGGAAGGACACTACGAAAATGAGACGGATTGGACCCGAATAGGACCTTGACAGGGGCGAAGTAGTAATGGAGGCCAGACCATGGCCCCGGCCCGTCCCGTTTTTTAGCTCAGAAGTGAAAATTTATACTCGTCCGGTTCGATTTTTTTTATATGCTTAGTCTGGCCCGGTCTATATATTTCTGAGAAGCAAACATAGGTAACACAATCTACACAGCTCAACTGGTTCACGCTAAGAAAGTTAAACAGAGGGACCCTAGTTCGAACCTGTCTAATACCATTTTTTGTGCCTTTTCGTTTTGTAATTTTTTTAATTTACACCTGTGGTATTTTATATTAACCACACTCAACAAGAAACATCGACCCCCCCCCTCATTTGATTTGCAATTCGTCAGAGCCCTAGCGCCCAGCCCTCACGCCTCCAGCCTCCTCCCACCTCTTCTAGTCTTCGAGCGATCACGGCACCGCAAGTTCGGCCACTACGCCACCGCCAGTCCACTACACCTCTCCGTCCTCCCACAGTTGACAGTCCCGAGCCGTCTCCAATGTCCTCCAGCTCTCCAATGTTCTAAATAGGTAATTTAGATGTAATTTTGTTGGGCTATACATTTAGAGGCATGAACATTAGATCTGTGGGCTTTACTTGTTAATGGGCTTAGGTGTTCACGATTGGGCTTAAGAGAGTTCACGACTTGGGGTTGCTGTGGACCGGATTTCTTATTGGGTTTACTGATTGGGACTTAGGGTTTTGTGTAATGGGTAGTATATAAACCCCTAGTAGTTTATGATATACTAGATCTTGTTGTTGTTTACGATTTGCTCTCCACTCTTTGCGTTTACGACCGTGATCTTCAAGTTAAAGAAAGATTGATCATTCTTGCATTCAAGATTTGATTTTTATTGTTGCTTATCTTCTTTATCAAATCTCTTACATCATACTTTCTCTTGAATCAATCTCGTACAAGGATTCCGCACTTGTATGAGATTATAAATATCGTGTTTGGTAGATTGTTCTCGGACCAACAATTGGTATCAGAGCCAAGAATCATTGATTCGAGGTTCTCACGGTATTGGATTCAAGTATTTTCTGGAAAAAGGTTTGAGTTTGGGTTTGAAGCTATTCTTGACGGTTTACGATCTTTGCTGCTGCTGTTCTTCAGTGCGTTTACGATCAGTTGTTCTTGAAGATCTTCATCTATCAGGGTTTACGAGTTCAAGAAAGGATTTTTATTCGTTTCCGATCGAGTTTACGAGACTGCATTGAGTTTACGACTTCAAGCACAGGATTTTTAAGTGTTTACGATTCTGTTTCCGATTTTGCAGTGTTCCCGGAATAGTGTTTACGATTTCGTTCATCGGACTTTAGTGTTCCCGATGGAGTTTACGATTCGCGTTTACGACCCAGAGATTACGAGGCAGTTTACGATTCTCTGTTTCCGACAGTGTTTACGACTTAAGTCTCGTAAACAGTGAGTTTACGATCGGAAACTACAATTTGGACTCTTTAGACTTTTAGTTTAAAAGTTTTTCCTAAGCGTTTCGCGATGGATTTCGAACCGAGCATGTATCAGATAGTTGGATTTTGAGATTGGATCAACTACTCGTCCTCCAAGACTCACATCTGCTGATAATTTCCTTGAATGGAAATACAGATTCCAGAACCATTTGAAGAGTGTTGATCTGAGACTGTGGAGATCTGTTGTTAATGGACCATTCATACCTACACATACGGAAGCAGGAAAGATAGGAGTGGTAAAGACTGAAGCAGAGTACTCAGATGACGATTGGGAGAGATGCAACAAGGATGAGAGGGCTTATGCGATTATGACTATGGCTTTGACACCAGAGATTGCTCAGGGATTTAAGAAGTACAAGACTGCAAAGAAGCTATGGGATGCTCTAGTGGTAGCATATGAAGGTAATCCAGATATTAAGGCTAGTCGCAAGCAGATGCTGAAGCAGAAGTTCAACTTGTTCAATCACGTTCAGGGAGAGTCCTTTGAAGCTCAAGTTCAGAGATTCGTGTCCTTAATCACTGAGATGTCAAGTTATGATGTTGAACCTGAACAGGAAGATAAGAATTTGAAGCTCTTGAACAGCTTACCCAAGAATTGGAATACAAATATCTCAATCATCAAGGATAACAACAAGCTGGATGAATTGACTGTTGATGAGCTTATCAACAAACTGAAATCGAAGCTGATTGATGATAAGCAACGGGAGCTGAATCATCTGAGTTCACTAAGTATGGCTGGAAAATTAAGTCAGGCTCTCTTGTCTGAAGAAGTGGGATCTAAACAAGCTGGGAGCTCATCTGGAAGTGATTCAAGTGCCAACCCAAAGTCAACTGCATTTGTGGCAAGATCACAAGCTAGTTCCAGTTCGAGTGGAATGGTCAATTCTGATGAGGCAAATGCCACCAATGATCCCAACTTTGCACTAGGAATGGGATTCATGAACAGCTACCATGCCCTTATGGCTGGAACTTTGGTGCCTGCTGAGATGCTCTCTGGTGATCTGAATCAGATAAATGCTGAAGATGTTGAGATGCTTGATGTCTCCTGGCAGATGGCCATGGCGGTTTTTCGTGCAAAGAAGTTCATGGCAACAACTGGAAGAAATGTCTGGAAGGATCAGGACAAGATCAGAATGGGTTTTGATAAAAGCAAGCTGAGGTGCTTCAATTGTGATGAGTACGGACATTTCGCTAGGGAATGCACAAAACCAAAGAAAGAAAGGGCAGAAGAAAAGAAAGCTGGTGATGGTAAAGGAAAGGCAGAGACAAAAGCTTTGGTTGTCCAAGATTGTGGAGAATACCAGTGGGCTTCACAGGTCAGGGAACTCAGTCTGACGGGTGCCATGATTGCTCAAATGGAGAATGGTGCTGATGAAGAGCATGCTTTTGTGGTCACTGATGAAGAAAACCTGGTTGAAGACAAAGAAGCTTTTGCTGCCGAGGTCGACAACACAAAGGTATGTACTAATCCCACTTGTGCTCGTTTAATTCCTGGCCTTAGACAACTTTGGAAAAATAGTGAGATAGAACTGTTTGACATGCAATGCTCTAGAAGTTCGTTTAAGGGTAGATGGGAAAAGAGTGAGGATAAGGTCAAAGCACAGAAACTAGATATAGAGAAATATCAAGCCCTAGCCACTCAGAAGTCTGTTCTGTATGACAACGCTAAGTTAGAAATAGCTGAGCTTAGTAAGCAGATAGATGAACTTAAACATCAGAACAATGAGTTACAGGTAAAATTAGATGTGAATCAAATGAGAAACAAGAGAATGCTTCAGGCAGGTAAGGCTTTGTCCAATTGCATCACTGATGTTAGATTTGGAAAGGATAAAGGAGGAATAGGAGTTAGTTTCACTGAAAAGAATAAGAATAATGTTCCTCAACCTGTGTCTAGAGATATAATAGGTATAATCTACGAGGAGGATCAAGTAGATAGAACTGATTCAGAAATGCATGAAGCAGGACCTCCTATAGATAGTGTTTTGGTTGGTGTGAAACCTATGACAGTAGAGGAATTAGAAAATGAGAAACACCTGACTTATGGTTTGGGTAATCAGAATAGATTGGTGACAACCACATGTGAATCAGGTCCATCTCAGGCATCATTAAACAATAATGTGAGTTCTTCTGATGTATTTATTTCTTGTGCAGATGAAGTAAGAATCAAGGATGTCTCTGAGAAGGATGCTGAATGTTTAAGAGTTAAAGAGAGTCATGAGTCTAGTAGTTCATGTTCTAATTTACCTAAGGACGATGTTCTAGCATCTGTGTCTGAACTTAATGCGTCCAAGTCAAAACATTTAGTTGTATCTATGTCTGCAAAACATGTTTCTGATTCTAATGAAAAAGTTAATGGTTTTAAAATTCGTGTGCCTAACACAAGAGTTGGCCGTGAGTCTAAGCCCCAGGACTTTGTCCCCTATCCCCAGGTTGTGTCTACTTTCAACAGAACAAACAAATCAAAATCGGAACAATTTTGTTTAATTACACAACCAGAAAAATTTCCGAAACATGTAATACACAAATGGGATGACAAGCCTGAATGGAAGTCGTCTTATCCAAGACGCTCATACCTTTGTAGTCATGTCAATGGGCCTAGACTTATGAATTGCTTTCAATGTGGAAAACCAGGACACTTTGCTGCAAACTGTGTGAACAGACCTTACCAACCATACTATCCGCAAAACCCACGGACTAGTATGTTAGAGAAAATGATGACAGGTGAAAATAGAAAGCAAAAGCAACAAGCTTTGTCTCAGGGGAAGCAGTGTTCAGAACCAATGAAGGCTCAACAGTCTAAGGTTTCAAACACAAAAGCTCCAGTGACAAAGCCTGTTGATGAAAAGTGGAATGTGGCCAAAACTCAAAACTCAACTTACACTCCTAAAGCAGTTTACAAAAGGAATGATAAGATGAAACCAGAATTTGTTGAGAAACAAGTGTGTAAAGTCAAAAGAGTTAATAAACCTAATGGCAAAACAAAGGTTGTGAAACAGGTTTCAAAATCAAAAGATGTCACTCAAACGAAACAAGCTGTTTATACAAAATTGAAACTTGAGTGGACACCTGTTAAAAAGCCAGCAGGTAAAAAGGCCACACCACCACCAAAGAAACTTGCATCTGAAAAGAACTCAACCAATGTAATGAAACCACAGAAACACCCCATTTGGAAACCAAAAGTCAACACTCAAACCTTGAGTGTACCTGAATCAAAAGCAGGAATGACTCTTCAATTAGTTAATTACACTGATTCCAAAGGTGTGCCCAGATCTGTTATGGCCTGGGTACCTGACTCTAACTAATCTTTGATCCATGTAGGGACAGCCAAGAAGAACTGTCAACAATCTCTGGTACGTTGATAGTGGTTGCTCCCGACATATGACCGGAGATTTATCGCTTTTGGAAGAGGTAGAAGATTTCGATGGAGGTGGTGTATCGTTTCGCTGGTGGAGTAGGTGGAAGAATCAGCAAGAAAGGTGTTGTGAAGAATGGTAACTTATCATTTGCTGATGTACATTATGTGGAGGAGCTGTCACATAGTCTGCTGAGTGTATCACAGATTTGTGATAGAGAATATTCTGTATTATTCAACCGCAAGGAATGTATTATTCTCAAGCCTGGTGTGAAGATTCCTGAGGAGTGTATTCTAATGCGTACACCAAGACGAGCAAATTCTTATCTTCTCAACATGGGTAATCCTCCAACTTCAGAAGAAGCCTGCCTTATCTCAAAGCAAACTGAAAATCTGGCATTGTTGTGGCATCGTCGTCTGGGACATGCTAATATGAAGAATCTGTCAAAGCTGGCAAAGGGAGAGCATGTAAGGAACCTACCTATCACAGATTTCACGTCAGTTGAGAAGTGTGTTGCATGTGCTAAGGGGAAGCAGCACAGATTACCGCATCGTTCCAAGATCGTCAATTCTGTTTCATCGGTATTGCAACTACTTCATATGGATCTCTTCGGCCCAATGCAAGTTCAAAGCATCAGCAAGTTCTCATACTGTCTGGTTATAGTGGATGATTTCTCTCGTTTTACTTGGGTTTTCTTTCTGTCAAACAAGCATGAAACTCCAGCGCTTGTGAAACAGTTCGTCACTCTTATAGAGAATCAGTTGAGCAAAAGGGTAAAGGCTATTAGAACAGACAACGGAACAGAATTTAAGAATGCAGAATTGAATATGTTCTGTGGAGTAAAAGGTATAGAAAGACAATTCAGTGCACCATACACGCCTCAACAAAATGGTGTTGCTGAAAGAAGAAACAGAACTCTCATTGAAGCTGCCAGAACTATGTTGTGTGATGCAAGATTACCAATTTTCTTCTGGGCCGAAGCAGTCAACACTGCTTGTTATGTGCAGAATCGGGTACTGTTGAACAAGCGACATGAGATGACGCCTTATCAGATTATCTATGGAGAAAAGCCAAGGGTGGGGTACTTCAAGACTTTCGGGTGTCCTTGCACAGTGTTAATTCAATCTGATGTGGGGAAGTTCGAAGCAAAGGCTGATGAATGTTATTTTGTGGGATATTCTGCAAATAGTGCTTATTGGGTCTACAACAAAACCACCAAATTGATAATCGAGGCATTTGATGTTGACTGGTTGGAAGATAATCCAACAGATGCAGGAATTGGACCGGACTGGATCTTTGACTATGGGACTTTCTTTAAAGGGTTTGACTACTCAAACATGTTTCCCAATCTGGAAGAAGAAGACATCATTGCTCCAGCTCCTGAAGTGAGGCCATCTGTGGAAATTGTCAGAGACAGTGTATCAGAAACAGCTCCTAAGGATGATGTTGTGGATGTTCCAGGATCGTCAGGAACTCATGATGATCAGAAGGAGCCTGAAACCCAAGGTATGAATAATAATGTTAATGATACTAACCTGCCTGTTTCTGTTTCAGTACCAGATGTTCAAACCACAAGAATCAACAAAGATCATCCACTTAGCAATGTGGTCGGGCCAGTGACAGCAGGAGTCACAACTAGAAGCCGCTCGGGTAACATCAATCACTGCATGTACTCGTGTTTTATCTCCCAGATAGAGCCTCCAAATGTGATGGTAGCTCTTAAGGATCCAAGTTGGATTGAGGCTATGCACAATGAACTGAATCAATTCTCAAAACTGGGAGTGTGGCGACTAGTGAAAAGGCCAGAAGATAAAAAGGTTATACCCACAAGATGGCTGTACAAGAACAAGAAAGATGATACGGGTATAATCGTAAGGAACAAGGCAAGGCTGATTGTTCAGGGACATAGACAAGTTCATGGGGTTGATTATGATGAGGTATATGCTCCAGTGGCTAGATTGGAAGCAATTCGGATCTTTCTTGCTGTGGCAACGTATCTCAATTTCACGGTGCATCAGATGGATGTGAAGACAGCCTTCCTCTATGCAGAGATGAATGAAGAAGTCTATGTGGCTCAGCCACCAGGGTTTGTGGATGAAGAGCATCCGGATCATGTATATCTCCTGGATAAAGCCTTGTATGGTTTGCATCAAGCTCCCCGCACGTGGTATGAGACCCTGTCAAAGCATTTGGTAGATAATGGTTATACACGGGGAGTGGTTGATCAAACATTGTTCAGAAAGAAGGTGAAGGATGATATCATAATGGTGCAAGTGTATGTGGATGACATCATCTACGGATCTACAAATGAAGATTTATGCACTGAGTTTGAGGATATCATGAAAAAGAAGTTTGAGATGAGTGATCAAGGAGAGATGAACTTTTTCCTGGCGTTACAAGTGAAACAAGATGAAACTGGAATTCTCATTCACCAAGCAAAATATGTGAATGAGATTCTGGAAAAGTTCAAAATGCAGGACTCCAAACCTATCTCCACTCCCATGGCATCCAGACCACTACTAACAGCAGATGCAGATGGAGAATCCGTGAGTGAATTCATGTATCGGTCAATGATCGGATCACTCATGTATTTAACAGCCAGCAGGCCAGATATTATGCATGCAGTGTGTGTGTGCGCACGTTATCAGGCTAATCCTAAACTTTCTCATTTAGCTGCTGTTAAACGTATTCTTAGGTATCTGAAGGGCAGGCCTAGGCTTGGACTTTGGTATCCTAAGAATACTGATTTTCAATTGTTTGCATTTACTGACAGTGATTATGGAGGTAGTGACCTTGACAGGAAATCTACAACTGGAGGATGTCAGTACTTGGGAGACAGACTCATCTCCTGGCAGAGTAAGAAGCAGCATACCGTGTCTAAGTCAACTGCAGAAGCTGAATATGTGGCAGCATCAGCTGGATGCTCGCAGGTAGTATGGATTCAAAATCAGCTAACAGACTACGGTATGGAATTCATTAACACTCCAATTTTCTGTGATAATGCTGCTGCTCTGCAAATTGTCAAAAACCCTGTTCAACATTCCAAAACAAAGCATATAGACATCAAGGTACATTTTATTCGTGATTGCTATGATAGGAAGTTGATTCAGTTGGAAAAGGTAAGCTCAGATCAAAATGTTTCAGACCTTTTCACAAAACCCCTTCCTCGTCCTAATTTTGAAATGTGTGTTGAAGGCCTAAGGATGATTGCCTTCGAGGACTGATCTGATCCAAACTTTTTGTATATAGTTGCTTTTATTTCTGCTTACTTTTGATTTGAGTTTATTTAAAAAATATATTAAAAAAATTGTGTTTTTATTTCAAAAGCCTCATAAAAACAGGGGAAGAAATGTCAATGTTTCAGAAAATCTGAAAAAATATGTTTGAGGTTTTTATGAAGTCTTTTGTTTGCCTTGAGTTGGTAGGAAGTGATATAAAATTCCAAGACAATCGGAGACTGACACGTGTAAGGCTGAAGTGAAAGACGGCTCAAAGACGATGTGTCGGTAAGCTAAATCAAAAACTATGATCATCCAAGTAAGTGCAGTAAACTTAACTTAACTTCTATATATGTTTAGTTTTCCATCCTAGTTTACATAGTTTAAAAAATTGAGTCCCAGCAAAAATGGGTTGAGAGTGGTATCCACCTAGTATTCACTCTCTCACACGCCATGTTCGGCTGTTATGACAACACCTCATTCAAAAAGAAAAATGAAAAGAATGAAAAGAAAATGAAATAAAAAAATGAAATGCAAAAGGAAAACAATAAAATAATTATTTTGTTTGGTCTTCTCTGCGTGCTTATGCGGCCGACCTGATCACCAACTGATAATTAACGAAATAAGTGTTTGTCATGACGGTGTTGCATGGTTCCTCAAGTTGGGGGTTTGTGAATCCTCAATAAACTCTGAGGTTGGGTAGGTTTTGCTATGAACAATTGAGTGTGGGGACAGTTAAACATGACGGTAATTATGTACCATAATTAAGCACTTAAATTTTTTTATCTGGATGTGAGTTTATATGGTTTCAAAAATTTTGGGCAATCGTCTAGAGCGTCGAGTAACGGAAGCTGAAAAGGGTTCCTCAGTCAAAGACATGTCTGGTTTGATCCATGAATTTACATCAGCTTCGAGGCAAGTGAAATCTTTAATTTCTGTAATTAGGTTATATTTGCTTTATGGTTTATTTTATGTTTTAAGTCTTTAAGTGTTTAAAATTTAATTTTTATGATCATGATCAGATACTCGGGGTATGAGTCTGAGGGGAAGCTTCGTAATTCTCAAACTCTTCAAAGTTAACACTTTTTAAGAGAATTATCATTTTTAAGAGGTTTAGGAGGCTTTTAAAATGTTTGTGAAACTTGAGGGGCCTTAGTGAATTTTTTTTTAAAACAAAACCCCTCATTCTCTCATTTACGATCCATCTCACCACTTTCTCTCTCGTTTACGATTTCCCATACCGAAACCCTAGCCACCGCCCCACTCGCCGAAAAACCGATCTAAGCTCCCCTCCGACCACCTCTGTGAAATCCGAGCACACCTTCACCTTCGGAATCAATCTTCGACCAAGAAACCTCACTCAATCGAGTGTTTTCTCGTATTTTCATCGGTTCATTTACGGTTTATCGAAGTTTGGTTCACTCGGTGATCATTTACGCTTTACTACTCGTTTCGAGTCGATTTTGCGTGAATAGAAGACGGTTTTTGTGTTTACAACTCACAAAAGGTAGTGCTAGGTGTTCTGTGTACATACTTGAGGTGTTTTAATGAGTTTACGAGTTTGTTGCAGGTATGTTAATGGCGGTGTATGAGTTTACGATCGTCGCAGCGAAGGAGACGACCATTGGCGTTCACGATCCGAGTTTACGACTTAAGTTTACGACCGGGCGATTCCGATAGAGTTTACGACTGGGCCATATGAGTTTTTAAGGCGTTTACGACTGGGCTTCAGCGATTACGACTGGACTTTGGCCCGGTCAATATTCCCTTATCGTAAACCCGGATTGAATGTCGTAAACCCATTTAATAAGTCGTAATCTTGCTAAAACAACATATTTAAAATCGTGAACATGTTTTAACTCATTGAACTTATTTTTTGTTACAAGTTAAACTCTAAAATGTAAATTTATTAAAACTTGTACACCAAAATCAATTTCTCTTAGTTTCATTTGAGAAGTTAAATTTTTGAAAAGAAACATTGAAACTTGTGTTGATTGTTACAATTTTGTTGAGTTTTGATGAATTTATGACTGATCCACTTGTCTCGTTGTCTCAGATGGCTGAAGCTATGATAAATGAGGATATGCTTTTCGATAGGGATCATTGCATTCCCGCATACCTTGACAACCCTCCAGAGAAGCACATGGAGTTATTTTATTCACTGATTGCAGGAATGAACGTCTGCAAAATTAACCATGCCCTGAGGACTCATGTGTAGATTGATGAATGCCTAGTGAGAGAATTCTGGGGCACTGCAAGGGTGAACTCCAACAAGACAAAGATCACTGCAAAAATTCAAAACCGCCCGATTGAGATTGTGGAAGAAGACATACGTAAAGGGTTGATCATTAATGATAAAGCTACAGACAAGATGGAGTACACTAAGGATCAAGTGACAGAAGGCACTCGACTTTTGGGTTATGAAGGAAACTACCCGCCTATCTACAAAAGGCTCTTACCTCATTACTGGAGGTGTCTGGCACATTACTTGCAAAAATCCTTTCTTGGAAAAAGGACTAGCTTTGATCAGCTAAACAAAATGCATGCTACTGCATTCGTTGCTCTTGCATTAAATTGGGAGTTTAACTTTTCTAAGATGATGCTGTCAGATTGGGCGAGCAATGCAATGTCAAGTGCAAGAGATCAATTTCTGATGACTCCCAAATTTGTACAGATGGTAGTGATGAAAAAGTATCCAATGATTGAAGAAAGGGTTGAGAAACTGGACTTGAAGTTCATGAATGACACTGTTTTTGGGCTGCAGACTCAAGAGAAAAAGGGAAAGAATATGTTCCAAGGTCGACTTGAATGGATGAAGAGAGGAGCATTTCCTGAGTGTGCCAGAGAACAAGTAGTAGAGTCTGATCAAGAAGCTGATTCTGAACCAGATGTGCCTGCTATGAATGTGTCACTTGCTGAAGATCAAGATGCTCCAATAAATGTGCAGGCATCACATATTTCTTCTGAAGATGGTGAAGAAAATGTATTGGATGATATATTGCCTGTAGATGAAGATGAAGATGATATTTATAGAGATCTGGAGCCTATAAGCAACAAAAGAAACAGGGATGATGTGAGCCATGCATCAAGTGATGACTCAATCCCTCAAAACTTGAATGATATTGTTGCTGATAATGTCATGTCTACAAAATCTAGTGAACCTTCTGAGACAACCCCAAGGAAAAGAAATGACCCAAGAATTACAAGATTTAAATGCAAAAGACAAGCTCAGGTCTGATAATGTTCCATCCAGTAGGTCAGAATGAGAAGCCTTAGATCAGATAACGTTCCATCCAACAAAAGGCAACCTCATTCAAGAGAAGCCTCAGATCAGAATGATGTAGATCAACCTGCCCTAGTACAGACTGAAAATCCTCTTCTAAGTGAGTGTAGCCCAGTTCATGAAGAAGGGCAATTTCTGGAGGTTGATGACACTTTTGTGGAACCCAGTCCAGTAAGAGTAAACTTCTCTACTGAGTCAAGTCTGCCACCAACTATTCCAAGCTTCTGACCTTTTCAGGCTGCTGTGCATCTGATCTCCCAATTGAAATGAGGTTAAGTGCTGATCCTCAAATTAATTATCTAATGTCTCAAAACAGAATTCGTCAAAATGAGATAAAAGCACTTAAAGATGAAAACAAGACTTTGAAAGAGAACGAGGCAGCTAACAAGCTAAGGCTTATCTCAAGGAATTCAAAGCTCATATCAAGGAATTCAAGATATAAGTGCAATACATGAAGATGAAAGAGAACGAGGCAGCTTGATGGATCTGAAGAAGAAGCATTCAGAGTTGAAAGTTGTTGTTGAGTCAAAATCATCTGGTGACCATGGCCAAAGCTCATCTCAAGGAATTCAAGATATAAGTGCAATACATGAAGATAAAGGAGATGACACAATTGAGATGTCTGAGTATGTTCGTGGTGGAAGATTTATTTCAAAGGCTCCTGAAGGTCAAGTCAATTGGTTCAAAGAGTTCTTCAAAGGTCTTACCCCTAGGTTGTACTCCATAGATGTGGGAGAGAGTGAATTAGACAAGAAGGGGAGCCGGGAACCAATTCTGTGTTGGCATTATGATGCTGAAAAGGAATTGTTTGCTGTGGTGAGAGGTAGATATAGTCCAGTCGAGTACTACCGATCAAGACGTCAATTCCACTCATGGACTGAAACAGAGTTGAGGAACTTACTGAGGGCACCGTTCATTAACAGGTGGAATAACAATCATGGTAATCTGGTTCGTGATAATTTGATAGCTCAAATGGAGGAAAACATTGCAAACTTTGATCTGAAGGCTGCAAAGTGGGTTGAAACTGGAACAGATCCTGTCACCAATGAGCCAATTGGTGAAATGAGGTGTCCTCCCACCAAACGAACTCGATTTATCAACATGCTCGATGAAATAGAAGACCATATGCTTGTAAAGAATTTTGATAGCTGGTATAATGGTCCTACAACGCATGAGGTGGTGGTTGTTTGCAAGAAGCTGAGAGAGTTCCGCATATTTGATCCCGTTGATTTGCTGAGATTCGGAGAGAATGATATCAAGCTCCTGTCATCCCGTCCAATACTTGGTGATGAACATGACATGGAGAATGCAATACGGGTGGGTATGTTTCATGGCACGGCAAATCTAATTGTGGAGAAAGGTTGGTGGTTAAGGAAAGAAGCTCATACATTCAGATTTGATTTATGTCTTCCTTAGACAGTCTAATGGTTCATGCCTAGGGGAAGATTGTTAGGCTATACTTAAGAGGCATGAACATTAGGTCTTTGGGCTTTAGTTTTAGACCGGTTTGGGCTTTGTATCTACTAGACTTTTGAATTACGATTTCTCTCATCTTTGCGTTTACGAGTTCTTCAAGTTAATGAAAGATTGATCATTTTGCATTTAAGATTTGATTTTTATTGTTGCTTATCTTCGTTATCAAGTCTCTTACATCATCTTTCTCTTGAATCAATCTCGACAAGGTTTCCGCAGTTGTTGAGATATCAATATCGTGTTTGGTAGATTTTCTGGACCAACAGCTCTTCTTTCCATCCTTCTTTGTGTCCACCTTAAACACACCACGATATTTCTTTGTGTAAGAATTCTTGTGTGGAAAGTCTTCAAACCTCTTGAACTTTCTGAGTACGGCATGCTGTAACTTCTTGTAAAAATGTTTTGCATACTCATTTTGTGATGGGTTGGAGAAAGGTGCCTTATATAGCATTGTCAGATCCACTGTCGTCCAGGAGTAAAACTGAGTCCGGCATTTGTAGTACTCCAATGGATAATGACCCTTCCTTCTAACCACAAACATATTCTTCTCCCCATCAAACATCCAGGACTTAACATCTGCAGTAATTCCTCTTCTATCATGATAATGCTCACCAAGCTGAATCAAGTACTTCTCTGGAGGATAAGCAAAAGTCTGTGCATCCCAACCCCCATCAAACTCAGAAGCAGGTACAGTCATATAATCTCTAACCATCAGATCTTTATCTTCATCAGCACCTTCAGGCATCACAGGGCCTGATGCTTCTGGAATATCGGTTTCAAAATCAAATACTGGTGATTGTGAGGAACCACTGGCACCTGAACCGCTCTCTTTATTGCCTGGATCTTCCTTATCATCTTTCCTTGGGTTTGGCTTGTTTGATTTAGCAGAATTGAGTAGCCTGATAAGATTGTGTAACTCTCTGATCTGCCTTGAAAACTCTCTGTTTATCTTCTTCTGATTCTCCAACTCAGTATTGTGGTCTTTTTGAATATCTATCAAATCTCCAATGATTTCACTCTGAGTTGCATTCTGAGATTTTAATCCAGCTATCTCTGCTCTGAGCTCCTTTTCTAACCTGTATTCTGTTGTCTCTACAGCTTTCCCTTTGTCTTGGGCTGTGGGTTATGATGATGATGATTGACCTGCACTTATGCTAGTAGATGGAGTTACTCGTGCATCCAATCGTTTCCTTCTAGGGTCTGTTAGGGCTTCAGTCAAGTGTTGTGTGGCAATCTCTACTTTCTCAGTCAGATCTTCAGTAATAGAAGCACTGAGGGGAGGATCCTCAGTGGGTTTCTGTTTTCTTAGCAGTGGTAGCTCAACAGTCTCAATCTCTGCTTCCTCAACTTCTATGTCGTTAAGATAAGAGTCATAGTTTATGTTTTCACTCTCATCAAACTGCAGAGCTCCAATCTGCACATCTTCCAAGTCATATTCTTCCCAATCTGTACTGTCTGAAATTTCAGTAACCGGCTTCTGAGAGGCAGGCACATTGTGTTCCACTTCAACAATAGCATTTCTCTAAACAGGAACCTCCTCTCTTGCAATTTCAACAAATTCACCAAACTTGTTACCAAAGGGTACTTTATCAGTCAATTTCTTCTTGGGTTGATCATAGGGAAGACCACAATCCCCATTGGCTTAGTATAATGTGTATCATTAGTCTTCCTCAAGGCTGGATATCTAGAATCTAGAGCCAGTTGAATGAACCTTGGAACTGCAGCAAATTTCTTATCCCTAGTCACCACTGCCTTGACATCTTCAAAGATCAACCTGGACCAGTTGAAACGAATTCCTCTAACCAGTGACACCATAGCATGAGTGTGCACTTGGTTCAGTTGATCTGTTGAACTCTTCTTGGCAATTATGCACTTCTGCAAGTAGTGAGCCAACATTCTCCAATAAGGTGGAAGGAGAGCCTTCATGGTAGGTGGAGACACTGTGTGATATCCCATTTCCTTTACACACTGTGTAACCATCTCTTTATCCAAAGCCATGGGAACAGTAGCAACATCTTTTAGTCTAAGAGCCTGTCTGAAATTCTCGTCGGTCAATACCACAGCTGTTGCTTGTATCTTGGCAATGATCTGCTTCATAACATCAGATACAAACGCAGTCTTCCAGAATTCCTGTTGCATCCGCTTGCAGATAATAGGACTGTTGGACTATATTTTAGAGGCATGAACATTAGATCTTTGGGCTTGTGTTTTGGGCTAGGTATTTACGATTTGGGCCATGTGGGCCGGCTTTATTGGGTTTATGATTTAGGCTAGGGTTTGTAATGGGTAGTATATAAACCCTTGTGTTTATGATTAAACTAGCTTTTGGGATTACGATTTCTTCATCATTCTTGTAGTTTACGATCAGATTTCAATTGCTCAAGAAAGTGTTTGTGTTTCATTCAAGATTTGATCTTTATTGTTTATCAAATCTCTTTCATCTACTTTCTTCCCGAATCAATCACTTACGAGGATTCCGCACTCGTTTGTGATATCAATATCGTGTCTTGATAGTTTTTTCTGGACCTACAATTGGTATCAGAGCCAAGAATCACAGATTCGAGGTTCTCATGGTATTGGATTCGCGGTTTTCTAGAAAAAGGTTCGAGTTTTTGAAGATTTGAAGGTGTTCTTCGGGTTTACGATCGGTTTGCAGCTGGGTTTGTGTGTTTACGATTGATTTTTTGGGTATTTCGAGTGTTTACGACTGCTGGTTCTTGAAGATATTCATCGGAAACGTGATTACGAGTTCAAGCTTCGATTTTTACGAGTTTACGACCCGAAAGTTGGAGTTTACGATTGTACTTGATCGAAATCAGGTGTTTACGACTTTTCTCTACCGGAAACGCGTATCGTAATCGGTGTTTACGACTGGACTCAATCGGATTCGGTGTTTACGATCCGCCTCTTATCGGGAACGGTGTTTACGACTCAAGTGTCTACGATCCAGTGTTACCTCTTATCGTAATTAGGAGTTTACGATTCAGTTCAATCGTAATCAAGGGTTTACGATCAGAATCTCTTTTTTTGGACATTTGGACTTTAGATTTAAGTTTTCCTAAGCTTACATTATGGATTTCGAACCAAGCATGTATCAGAAGTTGGATTTTGAGATTGGATCCATCACACGTCCACCAAGACTCACATCGACGGATAACTTTCTAGAGTGGAAGTATAGGTTTGAAAACCACTTGAAGAGTGTTGATCTAAGACTATGGAGAGCAGTAATTCATGGGCCATACACGCCTACACACTCAGAAGGAGTTAATGCGGGGAAAGCTACAAAGGAAGATGAGTATGATGATTATGATTGGGAAAGATGTAACAAAGCTGAGAGGGCGTTTGCTATTATGACTATGGCACTGTCACCAGATATTGCACAAGGATTTAAGCACTGCAAGACTGCAAAGCAACTCTGGAATGCTTTGGTAGTGGCATATGAAGGAAATCCAGACATAAAGGCAAGCCGTAAGCAAATGCTGGCGCAGAAATTCAATCTCTTCAACCACATTCAAGGAGAATCCTTTGAAGCACAGGTGCAAAGGTTCGTGTCTCTGATGGCCGAAATGTTGTAGAAACGAGATACGATCTTACTACTGCATGTTTGATCACACGTAATGAACACGAATGTAAATAAGAGAAATCTTATTGATCACTTGAAGATACAATGATGTTCTCTCTTGTTTCTCTCTCTAGAAACACACACAGAAAGGTGTAGAATGACAGAAGTGTTTCAACTAGTTACTTGCACATTCTAACACGAACCTATTTATACTAAGTGACTAATCACCCAGCGTATCAAACTGATACGCCGGACCACATGATCCGCCGGATCATGTGATACGCCCATAACCAAATAGTCACTACAACTATCACTTAGACACGCTCACATAGATACAATACACGAGACACTC
>JBCNJP010000697.1:0-28107 GCA_039602395.1 Deinandra increscens subsp. villosa
TATTTTTGGACCTGGTCCGCTTTATTCCGACCGTTTCACTCATGCCAGTTTTAGTCTGACCTATTTTACCCCCGCTCAATGAAAACACCCACCACCCTGGTACCAATTGTAGTGAGAGGTGTAGATAGTTTGGAAAACCATATGATGCAAACAAGGTGTCTCAACAAGCCCGGATGATGTTTAACGTATACAACTTTAGATAAATCTTCATAGAGAAAGACATTGTTGACATCAACATCACCTTGTTGAATATCTCATCCTCAAGAAGAAAGCAACAAACAACTAACCAACTTGATAGTGGTTTGTTTGACAACCATGCTGAGTTACAACAATGTCAAAGCCCTTGGCAGCAAATCGAACTTTATATCGACTAAAAGTTGTAGGCTCAAAAGAGCGAGTGGACGAGACATTAAGAAGAACATGATGAGAGGTTGTCAAGTGTGAAAATGAGAACGAGTACCGTCGCCAAAATTAGGGCATGAAGAAACCAACGAATCGTCATCGCCCCAGTGTGGCTACTTCATTCTTTGTCGCCTCAATTACAACTGAAATCACTTTTGTTTGCATAGAGTTCCTGGTTTGTTATGTATTCTAATTCTATAGATCAAATGTGAGATACAAATACTATACATGAAGGAAATAGAAATTAGAGCAAGTTCATAAACACAAACTTAATGGCTACAATAAACACAAGAAAAACCAAGGATCTCTTAAGATCTCAAATAATATATATGCATTGAACTAAACACAGCAAGATGCATTACATGCAATGTTGCACTAGGTAAATAAGTTCTGGAAATCTTCTACATCGATTTCTCACATTAATGATACACAGTAATACCTAGAAAAGTATTTTCTTAGATACACGAAATCAACAATGGCACAGAGGCAAGGGTATCCTCGCCCATAACGGGTTGGAAAAGATCCAACTGCCCATAACGTTCAAGAACCCGCATTCTACAGTCCTCTGCAGCCATTAATCCGGTCGAGTAGGCCCCATGTACTGACCCTGGGAAGTCGGCACTTGTTGCTTCCCCTGCAAAGAATATGTTATCCACAGGGATCCTTAGTTTGTCATACGGATCATGGGGGTTTCCTACTGTATCGTAGCTATATGAACCTAGTGAGTTGACGTCACTGCCCCACCGAGAAACTAGATACTGGATCTGCGTAAAAGAAAACGCCAAGAAAGAAAAACATCAGGATCTAGATTAAGGGGGTGGTTTCTTGGAGTTATTTAAAACAATGAAATACTCCATAATCAGAATGTGTAATCAACTAATTATCAGTTGTAATATAATAATCAGAATATGCAATCAACTAATCATCAGTTGTAATATAATAATCAGTTTCAGAACACAAATCCAAACCCAATTGAAATTCCTGGGGAGTTATACATTTGCGTATTGATAACCATTCACTATTTCTTGAAGCTCGATCTATCCCCCGGTGAACCATATAGCCAAGAGAAACCATGAACCAGAATAGAAGAGCTTGCCCTCATTTTTTACTTTTATCGTCATTATTTCTGGTTTATCTGATTTTATCAATTTGAAAGAAAAAAAAACGATGAGAAAGAAAGTCGTTTATCAAATGGATTGTTACCGGGTCGGAAGCATCAGGAAGAATCTTTTTAAGCTGTATAAAAGCAAAACTAGCAGCAGCCTCATCAGACATTTTCTCAATGTCTTTTGCTAGCTGTCCAGCAGGCATGTAAACGAGCACAGCATGACCCGTGCCCTTGTGAAGATTAAGAAAGTAACTGCATCCATATGAGGTCTCCGCGACCACTCCTAGAAACTCAACATTTGGCCAAAACACACTCTCAAAATGCAAAACTATCTTGTTCTCAATTCCAATTCCAAGTTCTCCTATGGCTTCTTCCTTCCATTCAGGTAATCTTGGTTCGAAAATAATGGTCTTTGACTTCAAAACACCAAGTGGGACGGCCACTATGGCTGCATCCGCAAAGAATGTCTTACCACTTTCTACGGTTACCATCACACGATTAGTGAGCCTGTTTATCTTCTTTACCCTTTGGCAATACCAAAAAAAAAGAAAAAAGAAAAAAAAAATCGTGCAAGATGAATGACTATAAAACAACATAATGGATATCGATAACAACTTGCCTGTGACCCAAGCGGATATCAAGGCCTTTGGCAAGTGTATTTATAACAGGTTGGTAACCCCGGACCATAAGTCCATGCCTGCCTGGAAGCAACATTTCCTGTACATCAGATAACAAAAGTAAAGTGCTGTTTGGTTCGTCTGTTTCATTTGGTGCTAAATGAATAAGCTGTCTATATGGTAAAGAAGTGTTCAATCAATAAGGTGCTAAATCATAATGTGCTGTTTGTTTGGACATCTGAATGAATGTATAATCAAACAAAAAAAAAACACTAACAAATAATTGTGAGAACAAATTTTTTTTAATCTTTTTCTTTCATTTAGCTTGTCCCATATTGGTGTGGGAACAAAACACCTAAATTTTCCTTCATTACCTTGTCCCATATTGGTGTGGGAATAAAAACTCTTAGTTTTTTTCTTTCATTTAGTTTGTCCCACATTGATGTGGGAACAAAAACATGGTTAGCTTATATATGAAAACCTACATGACATAATAAGTTCTAATGTTGTGTTTTACTCCGATATCTACCCGCGCGCAGGGGGGTGCAAATTTGGTAAAATTGCCTTCCCGTCCGTACGACCTGCGGACACGAATGCAGCTCCAAAAACTGGGGGGAACTACCTAAAAAAGCAGAGGGATACGAAAATGTAAAAACATGCCTTGTCCCAGCATTTAAGAGATATGGTATCGGCATCAGCAGCAAACCAGCCTTCCATTCTACACAGATACCACCGCAACACTTTAAGAGAAAGTCCCTCTAACCTGTGAAAATGGAAGTCAGGATTACGTTTCTGGATACGACCATCACTTAAAAGGATCATAATGGTAGCTTGAAATACACCTTAGTTTAGGGTTTCTTTCAAACACAACTGATATTGCATGCTGTATAGACGCGTCTTCACTATATTCTTCTCTCACTTTATTTGTCTGCAAAATCCAACAATGGACTAATCAGGTCAAAGGTACTAGATATATTCTACGAGTGAGAAAGAATAAATATACCTCTTCTAATATGCTCTCGAATGTCGCCCCAACCTGTGAGACTAGTTCTTGAGGAACTTGATTCCCATCCGTGTCAAATAACGCATAACTAAAAAATACAATAACAATCAGCAAAAAGGTACATCTATAATTATAAATGCAGTTATAACTAACCTACTCCTAAATCTACACCAATTTCCACTATGAGACTTGAACCCTCAACCACTTGCAATGAACAACTTAAATACACAACATAATACCGTTAGGCTAGAAGCATTTTGGTAAATAAACTCTATACATGATACAGAATGGAAGCGATCAAATGACTCAAGAACAATATGATTTCAAAGTCTCGAAATTGAACTCGAAGTTCACGAACAAACGTTTTATTTTCAATAAAAATCAACTCCCCTCACAATTGATCCAAATCCCCTATTTATAAGACCTAAAGATAAACCAGAAAACTAACAAAACCTAAAAATCCTCAAAAGATTAGAAAACCAAATAATTCAAAAATAATTAAAGATAACTAAATTAAATAAACAAATAAATCCCCAAAATATGATAATCTTCAAGTTGTCGTTGGTCGGGTTCGATTTAATATGCTCCTGCATCATACTCCCCGTCTTTAAAAAAACTCGTCCTCGAGTTTTGTCTCCGCATCAAAGCCACCTGGGTCATAAGGAACATCTTGACATCTTTTATGGAATATCATCACACCCCATTCTTTCTCTTTAACTCCGCGAGTCATCTCGGTGAGCTTTGGGAACATACCACTCGGATCGGAAGGCCCCGGGTCAAATGGGTTACCGGGTTGTCCCACATTCTTCTCCCTCTCCCCCTCTTCAAAAAAGACTCGTCCTCGAGTTTTGACAACGTCAAAAAGATCAACATAAATTTTGGAACGATCACCATCTTTAGCCATATTATCACCACCATTAATAACTCGATCCTTATGCATACAAATTTTCGTCAAATGTGAAATTGAAAATCCCAAATTTTGAGGATATTCAAATGTGACCTTATCTTTTAAAGGATTCCTAATTGCACTTTCAAACTCACGGCCGTCAAGAAAGATTTTATCAATTTGGATATCCCAATTTTTATACTCAATTGTTGCGCACCTCCTAAAATTTAGAAACTCATATACCAGTTGCAGATTTGTACTCCTTGCATCCCAATCCAACATCAATTTTTTTGTATACCAAAAAATCTCGTAACTAAACCTCAATTCTTCCAAATCGTCCGCGATCGATAGTTTAAGCAAAATCGGAGCATTGCTACTCATATTCTTCACTTCCGAGTTAACACTTACGACTTGTTTACGATCATTATTATCTTTCTCCGGCTCATCCTCCAACCAGCCAAGAAACTTTTTTATCCGTAAACACTCGTTCACGTCGGGCATAAACCCGTATTCATCATATATAGGCCCGTCATCTAATAAAGACTCTAGACTACCTTCGTCTTCATAGAATTGTTCAAGGAACCGAGGTCGGGTGTGGTCAAAAGGATGCTCCTCTCCGTCATCACCTTCGTCCCAGACGACGGTATCCGACTCGGTTTCCTTCATTTCCTTCATGTGCATCACCCGTTGCAACTCTAGATCGCGGACTCGTTGTCGGAGCCGTTTGATCTCTTGTTGCGTTTCAAGATCGCGGACTCGTTGACGGAGTCTTTTGATCTTAAGATCCCGTGGGTCGGGACCAACTCCACTGCTGCCTCTGTCGGCGACTCTGCAAGTTGAAGGTTGATCTTCTCCACGAGCACGTGAACTGAAAACACTCCCGTCGTTGCCTCTGTCGGCGATTCTACGAGCAATCAAGTATTCTCCTCCACGTAGAGCCATTTGAGAACCAAAAGCTCTGATACCAAATGATGCAGAATCGGAAGCAATCAAATGGCTCAATAGCAATTGATAAATCAAAGTCTCAAAAGAATCGAAAGGTTCAAAAACAAACGTTCAATATTCAAACAAAATCAACTCCCTTTACAATCCATCTTAATTCTTATTTATAAGATCTAGAGATAAAAGAGAAAACCAACTAATCCTAAAAATCCTCAAGAGATTAGGAAACAAAATAACTTTAAAGTAATTAAAGATAACTAAATTTAAATAAACAAATAAACCCCAAAATTATAAGATAATCTCCAAATTGTCACGGTCGGGCTCGGTTCGGGATGATCCCGCATCAATACAGCTTACCTCTCCAAATCATGGTCATATAACACCGAGTTGTTGCCACTAGTACGGTACAAAGGTAATCCAAGTCTTCCAATGAGGGGGGCCAAGGGATTCTCCTTGCCAACTCCATGCAACCTGCAACATCAACATTATCATAAAACTATCAGACAGTTAGTTATAAACATATGGTCTAACAATCTATACTGTTAGATGGCTTCAATTCTCACCATGATGCACCTAAATCTACAGGGAAACCAAACGAGTAATCTGTACACACTCGACCGCCAATTCTTTCACGAGACTCAAGTAAGATAACCTAAACATGTAAATGTGATCAGTAACAGTAACAGTTCACCATGTCATTTTCAGAAGTGATCAAATGCTACAACAAAACTATCAAATGCAGAATGACTGAAGCAAATATATTGTTTTTAGAGTACCCGAAATGATGCATCGTGGAGGGCACGCGCAGCGGCTACGCCAGCAAAGCCGCCACCGATTACAATAACAGACGGTGAACCCGAATCGCTTGTTTTCATGTTTAAACAGCAGGCTAACTTCTACATTTTTTATGAACAAAGTGTTAAATAAAACACAGTTTTAGGAGCATCAGTTATCTCTTGAATTCAAGTCATTTCTTTTTTTATATTATGTGAAGGATCATCAAACTATCTATCAAAGATATGGAAAATTAACTGTTAAATCTACCTCTTGAATGTTAAAAAGATGTTAAACTAATGACCAAATTGTTCTTAATTTCCACACTGTGGTAACAAATCGGACTATAAAGTAGAAACTGACAAAAGGGCATTAAAATATGGCATTTTGGTCAAAGAAAAAAAGAAGAGGGATAACGATAAACCTTGTTTCAGTTGGGGTTTACTTTCGTTTTCCGATAAATCCACTTCTGATGGATGATGATTGAAAGAAACTGAGAGTGAAAGACAATTTGTAGGAATTTACGTGTAGGTATTAAAACAACAGAGGTATTTTAGTATTTTACAATTAAAGGGTTTATCGATTATCGAAGAGAAATCGGAAAGTTTGTGGCAATTGAGGAGATTGATGAAATTGTTGACTGGAATTGGAAGAGTTACAGCGAAAGGATAAAACCCTGAGAATGCAAGTGATGAAGTGTTGATTGTGAAGACGATGACGCTTATTTACAGAAGATTATGATTCAGGATTATGAGATCGATTTTATAGGGAAGAATAAGGAGGTGAATCGAGCACATGAATTCCGTGGTCCTATATTATTGTATATATATACAATAGAGAACATAACTTATGTATTCGTGCCCTCCCTTTTTTTATAAATATTCCCTTTCACTCCGCCCTCTCTTTCTCATATCTCCCCCAAACCTCAACCCTAATCGCCTCCCCCATGTCTCCCTCTCATCTCTACCGACAAATCTAAACCCTAATTGATAAGCACCACCATGCATCTACCAGAAGACATGGCCAATAACAACCACTACCACCACCACAAATCGATCATTTCCGTTGTCGCCCAGGTGAGATTTAACACGTTCGGCGAATATCCTTCGCTATCGGAAGATCTGGTTGTGTTTGTCGCAAGGTATTTCGTCGAGCTCATCTTAATTGCTTCTCATGGCTAAGCAACCATACACTTTCTCATCACTTTCCCTGTCCCAGCGCCGAATTCTTGATTTAGGGTTGTTTTTAATTTAGGGTCGAGCTTGATGCAAAATCAACAACAACAGGTACGAACGAATTCTTGACTCTAGATTCCTGTTTTTCATTTATGTGTATGTATTACCCTATATAGATCGCCTGTTTCTCTCTCAACTCATCGGGTTTCTCCACAAACCAGAACCATCATCATTCATCTGCTTCATCACCGGCTTCATCGATCGGATCCGGCAGCGCTTCTAACGAGGTTCGAAATATTTTTATTCATCCTTCCTCTTCGATTTCGTCTTCTGTATGTAGCTTTTTAGTGATTTCATTTGTTTTGGTTACATGTCTGTACTAGAAACAATTTCTACTCCTTTGTGACTATGCTATACTTGAAATTAATTATTGTCAGTTATATTTCGTGGTTTTAGGGTTTGGGATGTTGTTTACATCTTCTATTTCAACAATCCCTTAATGTCACTTGAAACTATTTGGTTATAAAGGTTACAATTTTTTTTTAATCATACAACTTTTACACCTACTTTCATTAACTGAGGCAACAGATTTGATAACAGCATTTAAAATTTCATCACTAATTGTCCATATGGATTATCAGTATCCTTGAGTGTAAGTGAATATGTAGTTATGTTTGAAAACAGAATAAGCTATGCTCAACCTTGACTTTAAGTTGGGATGAGCAGCAAAATTTGGCACACAAATTCTTAAATACATTGTGTTTTTTTCAGATTTTATTTGATGCTTTATGTTGAAACTTGAAACAAATATTCACAAACAGAAGTTGTTGAATTGGAACATAGATTTTTTTTGTAGATTTTTGATGATTTTTATGTCCAATTTTTTAACTTGATTGGCTGACTAACTCGATAATTTGATTGATTATTTGTAGGTCAAAATGACAAATATTGCTTATTATCGTATGAAAATTTTCTTCTACTTTTGGTTTTACACCTACAGATTCAACACTTTCGTTTGTTAAAACATGAATTGGATATTATGCTATGGCTTATTACCATTGACAGATGGTGCAAGTTTTTGACTGACACTTTTTTCGACTTCTATTTGTATTCATCCACTTTGCAATCTAAGGTTCCATTATTTGTTACATAACCTTTGTAGTGATTTAACATTTTCGCCTCTCATATGGTAGTATTTCTTTATGTCATCCAATTGAATATCTGTTGCTATTGTTTCTCAGGCGAAATTTTTTTAAATCCAAAATTGTCCCGTTAAATACGAAAAAAGCCTCCATTCACCCTTTTCGTTTCGTATGCATATATGGATCCCGTCTAATAAAGACGGGATGGAAACATTACTACCATCAGAGTTGGGTAGTTCTTTCCATATCCGACCCGTGAATCGCAATTTGAGTTCTTTGTTTTCTCCCCCGGAGAAAAAGAGGGCCATATTCCTCTGTATTATGAGCCCATTATGGCTATCTCTAACTTTTCTGTGACCATCTCTTATGCTCCTAGGAGTTTTCTGCCATTACCACCAACTTCTAAACTGTAACCGTAGTTCCGGCCGTCAATTTCGTCACCCATAAACCGGAGGAATGCCATTTAGACGGGAGCCATGCTGAGCTGGAACGCCTCAAAGTGGAGACAAAAATATTTCCAATAGCCTTTGAAGACCTGTTATATAGTGAAACATGAAGCAACAAACTGAGAAAGACTAAATATTATCTCAGGCAAGTCCTCAACAGTATACCTCTAAAATTCCCTTCAAATTATAACTGCAATATGTTTCAAAAAAAAATTCGGTCAATATATCCTTGGTTTCATCTGTTTGAAGATCATTATTTTATAATCCTTACATAACATCATCCAATGCCTTGCCTTTTTAAACCGTTTATGTATGTTTTGTTTATTATAATTAATATAGAAGTTGTATATTAAATCATTGTCATTGTGGTTTATACTTTCTCCTTACCTATATACAAATCAAGATGAGTCTGTTAAAACAAATCAAAATCAAAATCAAAATAGTCTATAAAATAAATCATTATGACTGCCCTTAATTTTATTTTGTAATCTTAAGTCTTGGCATCTTTATACCTGCTTATAGCCCTCCATAATATTTAACTAAGTCCTCTGAGATTTTGTTTGTGAAGTTATATTTTTCTCCAACTATTGCTTACTACAGGTTTTTTTTTCTTTTAAAATTTGAGTCTGTACGTAATCAACCACATTTTCCAATTGTATACCTTTTATCTTTTTTTTACTCACATGACCCTCTAAACAAATCCATTATCTGTTAAGTGTCAACCCATTTGAATGGAGATTTCGGCATTTGCTTCATTATTATTATATAAACATAAAAGTGCTGATGGATTAATGGTCAGCCTGTTTTGCATAAAATCTTATACTAACATAAACCTCATTTAGTTTGACCCATTTGAAAGCTGAAGAAGAAACACCATGGATGAGACAGAAATGAAACACAACATCTCAGAAGGTACATATCTGTGTTTTTAACTATTAAATTATCAATATTCTTTTTAAACTTATACACGTGAAAAATGCTCCATCTAACTGTGTTATTCGTTACCTAAAAACGAGCAGCAACGCGCGAGCTTGAATTCTTGTATATATACAATAGATAAACAAACTTATGGAACTGTGCCATTGTATTGTGCCATTTAGGAAAGGAATACTATATTGTATATATATTTGCTTGTAGGAAGAATGAGTAGATGCTTTTGCGGTTCAACTGGTAATTGTTGTGTAAGCTTTTCGAGTGGTCCCGGGTTCGAACCACGAACAGAGTTTCTTTTTTTTGGTTTTTTTTAATGTCACTTTTATTTTCCGGCGCTTATAGTTTACACGTGTAGGGTTTGCCGCTACCTAGACCCTGTAGGTTTGAATACGCTTCATTTGTAGCTATGGCGAGTCATCGATTCCTTTTCTTATCTTCGTTGGATCCATGTTCCTTCTTACATCTCGCTTCTTTCCAGTTTCTACGACCTTGTATGTGCTTGCGATTTTTGCAGGTTAGTGTTTCTTTTATTCGATTGTTTAGTTTAGATGTTGAAGACGGTGGCTGTTCAATTCTCTAAGTTAGGGTTTATGTTTGTTCTTCTTTGAGTTTGATATGTTGTTGCAGATTGTTCTTGAATTAATTTTGTGGGTTGTTTATGTTAGGGTGTTAATTTATTGGGATTATTGACTATTTAGTTATTTTTTTCGCAGTTCTGCTTTCTTCAGCTGCTGTTGGGTTTTTCAAGAGGTTAGTGATTTCCTTTGTCTCAAGCTTTTAGTATTATGTTCAATTTATTCAGCATGGTGTTCATTTAGGGTTTATTTTTATTATGATATTTTGTTACGTATCATATAAATCTGTATTGAATTCATTTTCTTGTGAGTTATGAAAATTATCTTCATTATTGGAATATGTGTTGTTGAGGTTGTAAGGAATTTGGGCGTATTATAAATAATCTTTTATTTTCATTGATTTAATTGAGGTATAGGAAGGATGCTTTAGGTTATGTCTCAGAAACTTTATGAGGAGGTTTGTTAGATTGCTATTTGAGATTGGATGTTCATCTGATTCAGCTTTGGTAAGGGTTGTTTATGCTATTAGTATGGAATTTTGTTACTTTTTTCAGCCGTCGGTTGGCAACGACATCAGAGTTGTTTCTAAGTGTGTCTACTGATTTTGCAGTGTAGTAGTTTTGTAGTTCAGTAATCTGTTAAAGATTAGTCGGTTATTTACTTCAGCGGCTGTTTTTATTAGGCATTAGGTTGTGTTGTTCTGTAAGCGTGTGGATATTTTGTGAGAGAATAGTTACGTGTGACTTGCATAGGCTCTGTATCTGGGTGTCCAAAAATATTAATGTTGTGTTATACTGTGATAATTGGATTGTTCTTGAAGTAGGTTTTAGGCTCCTTGATGTTCTTACTACTAGGCTTTTATTATACTCTTCCAGATTGCTACTCAAAGGTAAGTGAAAGCAGAAACTTATGGCCTTGCATTTCTTTAATATCTTAAAGATCTTTCATATATCGTACTCTACCTCTGATAAAATATCTGTTATCTTGATTATTGCTTACTACTAAATTTCTTGACTGCCTGTACTAATTTCTACACACATGCAAATTAAACATGTTCCTTTTTAGATACTGCACAAATATTTAGCTAAAGTATCAGTACAACCAAGAATGCTTATCATTCACTTTATTTGCACATCAACATTGAAGCTTTAGCACCGTAGTTTTAGGGTTTCCGTTTATACATGTAGTCATAAAAGTTATCAGATATAAGTCAAAGTTGATGTCTTCAAAATATATACAGATATTTACTTGTGCTCACTAAAAATTTTCTTTATTATTAACCACATGCATGATAAACAACACAACATATAAGACAAATGAAAACATATTGTAATTCAATAATATTTACCAAATGTTGTATATATATATACAAAAGAGAACTTGACTTATGGTTTCGCGCCCATTGTTTCTAAAAAAAGATTTACAGTTTTATATATATAGAAGTGATATGATCTACTTAACATATTGTATTGTAGTTCAGTGGTTACATATGTTAAGATTATTTGGTGTTATGCGAGATCGAGACTCCATTCAATCGGTTTTTTTGCTATTTGCCAATTTCTTTTTCTTTATGTTCTTTTTTTCTTTTCTTTTTTCTTTTCTTTTTTCTTTTAATAGTTTATTCTTCTCTTTTCTTACCAACACTCCTTAATCAATGGTTTCTTCTTCTTTTTAACCAATGCTCCTTAATAAATGGTTTCTTATTTGTTTTTACCAACACTCCTTAATCAATGGATAGATATGCATAAATATATATATTGAGCGTATTAAGAAATTGAAAGGTTCGATAAGATCGTTGCCGCTTTCTTCCATCTTCAACATCACTAAACTCTCTCTTCTCAACCCTCATATATCATTTTCTTGACGAAATAAAATCTCTATTTTCTTTTTTATTTGTTTATTTTCCTTAAAAGCATTTATGTTACTTTTTTCCTTTGAAAAATTTGCGTTATTCATATTGAAATTTAGGAGTAGTTGTTAACGGAATTTCTTTAATGGTTGGGCTGAAAATTCTATTCGTTTATTCTATTTTTTTTCCATTTCCATTTTTTGTAATGGTATCGTTAATTTTTTTACGAATAGTACTCCAGCGCAACCGATTAGGGACTTAACATTTCAACCTTTTGTTCCCAGCTTCAACTCCATCTTTGTCCGTTTTTACACTTTTTTCAGTTTTTTCCTTTTTTTTTACCTTCTATTAAATACAGTTTACATATTACATATTGTTTAAAATATATATTGTCATGAATTTTTTTTCCTTCCATCAATTCGTTATTATCGTACCATATTTTTTCAAGATTAAATTTTGAGCCGGTTAGGAAACGATAGAAACCTTAGTTTCTAAACCAGCTTGAGGCTTCTAACTTACGAACCAGTCATTAACCAGTTAAAATAACCGGTTTATAGGTTAATCTATTTATTCATTTTTTTAAATACCTTCTTTTTTAACGATTAAGGGTTCTACGGTTTTGTAACCGGTTTATAATAAACCGCTTATAGGATAATTTGTTGAAAAAAAATTATTTTAAAAATAATACCGGTTTTTTTATTGGTAATAACATGTTAAAATAACTTGTGAACCGGTTATTGTTTATGGGTCCAAAAAACGTTATTTTTAACCGTATTTTTAAATACCAATTACCGGTTATAACTTTTGTGTTACCGTTTTAAAACCGCCTTATGAGAAATAAAAAGGAATATAAAAAATTCGAGTTGCTGAAGTTGAAGCAGCTACTTTCGAAGTAACGGAAAGAAAAGCAACGATTGGAGTAGTTAATCGGTCAGTTAACTTATTTGTGCACCTCTACCATGCCATATGTTCTATTTCTATATTAATATATTATAAAATTATAAATGCAAATATTAACTAAATGTTTTCCAACTTAATTTGTTACGTTACTGTATGGTTGCAACTTAGACCAAGGTTCAAAAACACCCTCAAACATTTTGTTATAATAAAGAGGTTTATACCTCTCAGTTAACTCTATTCCTATAATTCAATGTGATGGGAATTACAAGTTTCATGATATTTAACCGAAAAGTTTTCGAGCTTAGTATAGTGTTATGGTCGTTACGTAATTTTTTTCCCTTCTTATATACATCGCGTTATACAAAGTAATTTTTTTTGTATTTCCACATTATCCCCAAGACAAGGCTTGGGTACTTGAATATACTACATTAGACAACAACACACACACTTTTTTTACTCTCATAATTTTTTTAATTCGCATAACATTTATTAGTTTTTTATGTTTTTTTAATGGCTAATTTGATATATTTTACAATATGCTACCTAATAAACTTATAAACTTATATTTTCTTTATTTTATTCAATCTTTTACTATACTTTTCCGGATTACCGCAGCAACGCGCGGTTGATCTCTAGTTGAGTTCAAATAGATAAAAACGAGATGTTTACCACCCCGCGCGTTGCTGCAGGGTTGAATTTGTATACTGAACGAAAGTCAAAAGTTAAGTGGTATAAAACGTAAAAATTTCTCGTGGTGAAAGTATAAAACTATAGAAGTATATTATAAGCGAATGTAGAAAGGTTAAAATTTTCGTGGAAAAAGTAGAAGACAAAAAAAACTTAAAACAAAAATAAAAACTTTAAAATTTAGATGGTTAAAAAGTTGAGTATAAAACGTAAAAGTCTAAAAGTCCCGTGGTGAAAGTATAAAACTATAAAAATATATTAAGTTAAGGGTATAACACGTAAAAGTCTAAAAGTCTCGTGGTGAAAGTATAAAACTATAAAAATATACTAAAAACGAAAGTAGAAAAATTAAAAGTTTTGTAGCCAAAGTAGAAGACAACAAAACTTTAAACAAAAAAAAAACTTTAAGAGTTACAGGGTTAAAAAGTTAAGAGATATAAAACGTAAAAGTTTAAAAGTCTTGTAGTGAAAGTATAAAACTATAATAATATACTAAAAACGGAAATAAAAAAGTTAAAAGTTTATTGGCTAGAGTAAAAGACAACAAAACTTAAAACAAAAAAACTTTAAAAGTTAAATGGTACAAAACGTAAGTTAAAAAAGTTAAAAGTTTACTACAATCCTCCGCCGATCGTTGCCCGGCTCACGATACCTTCAGGGTATTCCATATGGACCTCACACAAATCACCCTTGAGTCCCACATGATATATTCACATCTACGAGGACAATCAGGGTTGTTATGTCACATGACAGACAAAGACACTATCTGATTTCTTCACCTGATCTCGGCCTTTGACACGTGTAACCGTATCTAGAGGCCCACGCGCGTCTCATTTGTGGTCACCTGATGTCTCCGTGCCCTTACCCTAAGTATAAATACTTTAACCGTTGTATAGACCTATGCAGTTAATACGGTAAAAATTCGGAATACGGTCGAGGACCGATATACGATATATCGGTTATCTCGGTGAAATATCGGTGGGATATCGGTCATTTTAATATATAGTTATATACATTAAATTTTTATATATATAAATATATATATATAAGTATATATATATATATTTGGAAAAGTGTGTGTGTGAATGAGATGTTAATCTCAAAAGGTTACACATATCCCACATTGGTGGGTAGACAAAACAAAGTATGGTTTAAATGTGTAATCATCCAAGAAAGAATTAAATCTTGTGCTATGTTTTACTCCGGCTACTACCCTCGCGCAGGGGGGGGGGTGCAGAAATTGGGAGTTTGGCTCAAAGAATCAAACTCGTGCCCGCGCGACCTGCGGACACGAATGCAACTCAAAAACACGGATCCGTGCGAGACCCGTTTTTTGGATTAATTAGTTTTACTGCTGGTAATAATATATACGATTTTTTTTCTGGTAACAGCCACAGCCCATCGAACGTAATATTTGACTTGACTTTTGGCTTTTGGTTAAAAAAATGAAAAAAAATCGACCTGCCGAATTTTTTTTCCAAAAATACGGCGATATATCGGTTGATTCGGCCGATATTATCAGTACCGTATTTTTGCACCGTATTTTTCTACAGGTCCGATAACCGATATCCCACCGATATCCCGGTGGGATATCGGCCGTATTAACTGCGTATAGACCCATAACATTCTTTAAAATAAATTTGTTTTTATTCAAACAAACTTGGTCTTTTATTTAGAATAAATTATCGTAAATTATCAAAACTCTATCCGTCAATCTTTCCTTGTTCAACCAAGAAGCTATGCAACTTCCTCATTAAAGGGCACACCACATTATATAAAATACAGAAGTGAACAGGTCAAATATTCAAGAAAGGGGAATCGGCAAAGCGGTCCTAAAAAGCATTATATGCTAGACGGACGAAACCATTTTCCAATTCAAAGAGCCCATTAAGTGAGTGTTCCGCGAGAAAAGAGAGGCTGACACCTTTTCTTATCTATCTATTTTCGTAAATGAAGAAGATAAGTGAGAGCTTATACTGATTGCGTCTTCTAAGAAGGGCTTGGAAGAAGAAATAGAATCTTCTTTCTTTTTCAAGAAAAAGTCCCATCCTTTAAGCTTTAATATCATGATCGGGTCGACCAGGCCAGATCATGAGTGAATAGAAAATCAAAAATATACATAGCAGTTCCAGCTGAAATACTTGGAATAATTCTACCACTTCTACTAGGAGTGGCTTTTTAGTGCTAGTTCTTTGCTAGTTTTCTTTGATTTATTTGATTGGATGTTCAAAAAAAAAAGTTGAACGTAAAGTAATGACAAAGAACTGCAATCATTGTAATCAACGACCGGAAATTCATTATTGTATTATATTCCAATCGATATAACATACATACATACATATAGTTATTGATCATCAGAAGTTAACTTCATGTCTAATGATACCAAATTGGCTCTAGCTAGCCAATATAAACAATTATTAAATAAAAAAAAAATACATATCGATCACTAGAGCATAACAATAAATGTCATGACCTTGTTACGTACCTACATATATAATTAAGCCAAGACAATCCTATAAGTTTTTCTCAAACTGATAATTAATCAGAAGGACTGACTGGCGTTCTTCCGCCTGCTTGTTATTATACCTAGGGTCGGCACTGGACGTTCTCGATGTAAAACTTCATGCCATTAGTACAATCCTGTCCTTTAGTACTCATAAACCCGACTGGACCAGGCGCATTTAAGGTGAGGATGTTAACTTGATTTGGACACCCCGGTTGAGGAAATGGTTGAAGGTTTTTAGTACAACACAAATTAATCTGGGGTTCACTTGCACTGGCTACATCGTGTTTTGATATGTCGTAGCGGAACACTATATACATCGATCAACAATATGGTTTTTGGTTAGTTATTGCGCGCTTCAAAATACACACACACACACATATATATATTATCAGAAAAGAAAACAATGTTGTTATAAATTAGTATGTACCAAGTCTGTCTCCCACATAGAATTTCTTATCCCTTGACCAGGCGACGTAATCAACACCTGGGGCCCAACCTTTACAATCTCCGACAATGTACTCCTTTGCTCCTGGGCGACAAGCTTGCGGACCTGGCAAATGTAATGGAGCAACATTTGCGGCTGGAATCAAATTGGCTTGAGCCAAGATTGTTGTGATGATAACGATGATGAAGATGCCTAGGTTTTTCATAGCCATTTTGGTTAACTAGTTGCAATGAATGATGAGATTGTTATGTTGCATTTGAAAAGGGAAGTTGGAGTTGTAATATATAGAGAAATGAAGCATACTAGAAATTCTCTACACCATGAGAAATGATGATGGATATGTTTTGTTGCCTTTTTTGACTCGTTCATTAATGTTCTAAATAAGGAAACTTGTTTAACATCTATTAATCTGCACCGTGATAAATTATCATGCATGGAAATATTACCCTTGTTGCATGCCCGTTTATGTTTATTTCGCCTTTTTGTACTACATGCATGTATAGTCATCAAATTACCATATATGCTTTTATTTACTCCCTATTTTCTCATCAAAACATACGTTATCTATAATGCACACCAAAATCAACTTTGTGCTAAACAATATCATCGATAATATTTTCCATTAGCGACATTGGCGAAGGAGAAGCTTGGGCGAAGAGTTTGCGGGAGCGAAAAGTCATGGATCCTAATCCCGAATGGGCGGTCCTTAAGATATATAAAAAAAATCAAAAATAGCAAAAATTAGCACTACGGCCGAAAAAAACCGAAGGGGCGGTCGCCCCCTCAGTCTCCACTAAGTTGTACCACTGATTAGCGACTACTTACATGTCAACTTGGGTTCTTGATCTAGTTAGTTTTTGTTTATATATGTAATCCTGGTAGGGGTGTCATTCGGGTTTTGTAATAAGGTTTTGTTAGAAAATTCGATTGTTTGAAAACTCTAGAAAGCGTGAACTCATTTTCGGACTGAAAATCTTGATGGTTCGCTCAAGATTTCAGTGGGATACGATCTGGAGATCTTTTCAAATTCAAGAATGAAATTTGATTGTGAAGAAAACCGAACCATAAATTTTGATATAATCGTATGTTCAAATCAGAGGAGCGTATTTGCAGTTATTTAGGATAACTGAAAATTCGATTTTGCACAATTAGTCAGGGGCTCGACCCCAACCAGGGGCTTTGCCCCTTGGACCCCGCTTTCTAACCTTATTGATACGGGGTGTGCACTACCCCGCACCACCGAACCCGATCTATATAAATTAGAAGACGTATCGATCCATAATTAATCCAATTATACTAAAATAGCAACAGGTTTCATGTTCTTTGGGTTTTTTATTTTTCTTAATGTAAAATTTCAACCCAAATACCAATGTTAAGTACACTCGGTTTAATTGGTTTTTGGGTTGATTAAGGGCATGTTTGGCTAACAATAAAAAAATGACTTATTTATTTATTGGCTTTTTTGAAAGCTAATAAGTTAAAAATAATGTTTAGCAAACTCAAAAACACTTTTCATTTTAGTTTTTTGTAAAGAGTCAAAAAGGAGTTTTAAAAAGCCAAAAAACTTGGCTTTTTGAAGTGTTTTTTTGTTTTTTGATGGTGCAATTATCATAATACCCCCATTTAACATTACATTCACCTAACCTTATACCCACATTACCCCTTTTTATTCAATTTACATAGAAAATAAGCAATATCACCATAAAAGCTAATACCAAACATTTATACTCAAATAGTCAATTTAAAACTCCTCTTTAAAAAGTGATAAGCCAATAAGTACTTTTACCCAAAAGCACATTTATACTCAAATAGGCACTCGCAAAGATACCCCGAGGTCGGTGAATTCTGTAATCAAGCTTTTGGTATTAGGCTACTAAAATAGATCCAAGTTTGAACGACCCTTGTAGCTATTAAATGTTAGAAATTGGAATCGAACTTGGGTTGATATTAAGAGATGTGATGTTAGTGTCAGATTGAAACTATGCAATGGTTCATTCGAATGTATAATCATATACAACTCAGCAATATATCAAGAACCAGGGAGAATGGATTTCTGAGGATTTTTCGAACAAGTGTTTTGACCAAATTGATTTTGGGGAATTTAAAAACGTCTGTGAAAGGAAAGCAATCTAAATTGTTAAATTTACACCTTTAGTCTCTCTAAAAATAAAAGATTAATTTCCAATCTAAAATAAAATATGGTGCATTTTAATGAAGCAAAAGTAATATATACATTTTTTCAAAATTCAAGACCAGGGGTTGCCGCCCCTTGCACCCCACTCCTGGGGGCGTTGCTCCTTTGAAACCCCCAGTAAGGTTCTTAAAATTATAATATCATCAATATAAAACATGCACCCCGCACCTTTGGACTTGTTTGATATGTATCATAATTCTCATTGGTAAATAGTCTATCCAATTACTTTAAAATAACAATACTAAGAGGGGTGTTTGGTATTGCTTTTTTAAACTAAAAAGTGCTTTTGAGCAAAAATGATTATTGACTTGTTGTTTTTCCAAAAGTAATTTTTTTATAAGGGTGGGCGGTGTGGGGGATAAATTTTTTAGGATGAGTAAAATGGGATAAGTTTTTTGGCCAATAGGAGAGTGACACCAGGAGAGAGAAAAAAATATACGTCTTTTGTGTTTTTTGAATGGTATGGGTGAGATAAGTTGGATAGTTTTTTTTATTTATTTTTTTTATTTTAATTTTTATATATTATATTTAAAGGAAAACTTTATATTTCATAAAACATAAAACTAAATTTTTCATTAAAATTAAAAAACTTACATAGAAATTTCTTCGGAGCGGATGTGGAGACATTCTTTTTCCGAAGATCCATTGTTTTTTTTAGAGAAAGTAGATGAAAAATAATGAAATATGGTGTAAACAGTTATGAGTTTTTGGGGTTTATATAGGAGGAAAACTTATAAAAAAAAAAAAAAAATTAAATGCTACTAGCCAACGTTCAAAAAAAACGGTCGAAAACCCCCCAACGGTCCTCGGCAGTACTCGACAATTACATGCCGTTTTTTCCAAATTGGTTGCCGAAAATATTGGTTGCCGAGTAGGGGTATACTTGCCGAAATTGCCGAAAAATCCACCCTTGCCGAAAACCATTTTGCCGAAGAAACTAATCCCCCATACCCCCACCCTAAGTGTTTGTTTTAGCTATTGTAGTGACAAAAAGCTTTTAAAAAATGTTCGTATTAGATTTTAGATGTAATATGATTAAAAAGATTTACGTGAATATAAGATTAAGTAAATATTTAAAATAAGAATATTAAAAATAATTGTAACATCAAAAAGCCAAAATCACTTAAAATAATACAATTCACATTTACATTTAGTTGAAAACATATCTTTAAGGTAAACATTTACTAAAATAATAGACGACTTTTTAACATGATGTTGGGTCAATTCATCTATTTATTATTATTTTCATTACATGTCACAAATAAAATAAATTTTTAACAATAACAACTAGAATATCTTTTTTTTTGAACGGCAATTTGGCTCAGCAGTGTATCGGGACTGGGTTACCCAGGACCTACCCACTGTTCCGAGTTCGAACCTCATAGCGAGGGAACCCGCGAGCGCCCCCCATTTGCACCATCGGGCGGGAACCGGACAAGCCCATAAACCCTCCCTTGTGACTCAGGATCAAGCAAGCTCAATCATTCATTGCCCACCAATATCTCACAAAGTGGTGTGAGTAAGACTAGAACATGGGTCTCTTCAACCACAAGTTTAGAATTTAACCACTACACCAACTAGAATATCTACTAGAATAAAATCATCATAATTTATAGTTTATATTTTATACGATTTAAACTTATAATCCTTTAAAAGGTGTATCATTTTACCACTAGGTTACCCCTTTGAGAACAAAGATTAAATGGCATGCTCCACAGTCAATAAATTATACTCAAATCCTCTAAAATGAAGGCGTGATACATTCATTCTACAAAGAAAAACAATTTCTTTTAACAATAAGGGACCGGACAATCATGTCCATCTTGACAAATGGATCATCCTTTCACCGAAACAACAAAATATGGAACCTGACTCATTCACCAACCAGGAAAAAAAACACATATGGGGCTGTTTGATAACCTCTTACCAGGTCCACTAAGAATCGTCCAATATAAGCTCCGACTCGGTCCGCACCTCTGACCGAAGCTCTGACTCGGTCCCCTCTTCTTGTTGCTCTGACTCGGTCCTAACAATGAACTCGTTGAAACAACCGACCAGACGAGACTCGAACACACGGTTACCGAGGAAAAAGCCCCTTGGGTAAGAAATACAATTAAAACTAGAGTTTGACAAGTTTGAAGTTTGAAAAGCAAAAGAGACGGCATTGAAATGGTAATCTTGTTTGGGAAAGTGTTGTTTCAAAACAGTCCTTTTTACCAGCACCGCCCCACGCAGCTCCATGACCTTTCCAATTCGACTCTGATATCATCATCATCATCTTCTGCCAACCTGTTGTGAATCAATACCCAAAAAGAAAAACAACTAATCTTGATCCCCCCCAATCTTTCCACTTTTAAACTCCCAACTCTTTGATCTCAATCTCCTCTTCGATTCGATTGATCTACTTCCTATGTGAATTTGTCGGAGTTTGTATAAAGTCAAAATGAGGTCCGAATCGTTCAGGAAGCATGCTAGCAGTTCGATGATAGTTTGTTACAGATCAGTTGTTAGACATCCGTTTCTTGTGGGTATGATTCTTTTTCTGTTTACTATGTACCGATTATTTCCTTTATTGTTTTCGGTTGTGGTATCTGCTTCTCCTGTTCTTGTGTCCACTGCTGTTCTTCTTGGAACTCTGTTGAGTTTTGGTCAGCCAAACATACCCGAAATCGAAACGGAAGATGAGATTCAGAGATTGGAGAGTGAGGAGGTTGTGACTCATGCTGAAATTGTTGGGAGAGATGCAAGTTTTGAGGTTGCAGATAAGGTGTTTGGGGAAATGCCTGATAGAGTTGATGATGCAGATAAGGTGTTTGAGGAAATGACTGATAGAGTTGATGATGGTTTGTTGCAATCTGGGGAAGGAAAGAGTGAAGGAGATGAAGAGAAAGTGGTTTTGGGAAGTCATTATACTCCGCTTCAGCAATCGGAGGATGAGCATATTGTGTTGGAAAGTGATAAGTTATGGGAGGGTTCAGCGGATCCTTTGAATTCGAATTCTGGTTTGTTGTGGAAAGGTATGGAAGGGAATGGTGGTGGTAATGATGATGATGAGGATGAGGATGATGATGGATCAGACTCGGGAGACTCGGGATCTGATCTTGCAGAAAGCTCTTCACCAGATGCGTCAATGGCTGACATCATTCCGCTGCTTGATGAGCTTCATCCGCTTCTTTCGGAAGAACAAGATACTCGTCAACCGTCTCACATGTCACATGATGGCACTGATGCGCTTTCGGAACATTCACTTGAGTCCAGTGATACCAGTAGTGAGTCTAATGCTGATATTGAAAACCATGAAAACTTAAAAACTGGAGATGATGAAGATGAAGATGAAGATGAAGATAAAGAATTTTCAGAACACATTGACAAAGAAGATGACGCCAGATCTGCCATTACATGGACAGAATATGATCAAAAGAATCTCATGAATTTGGGAACATCAGAAATGGAAAGAAACCGGCGTTTGGAGAATCTTATTGCAAGACGAAGAGCACGGAGAACCATGAGAATGCAAGCAGAAAAGAATCTGATAGATCTAGAAAGTGCCGATCTTCCATGGAATATTCCTCCTATTTCGACTTCACGAAACAATCCTTTTGATTATGATGCAAATGATAACATCCCAGGGTCCGCTCCATCTGTTCTATTGCAAAGAAGAAACCCATTTGATCTTCCATATGATTCAAGTGAAGAAAAACCTGACCTAGTTGGGGATACTTTCCAACAAGAATTTGCAGTTTTTCAACCAAAAGAGCCGTTTTTCCGCAGGCATGAAAGTTTCAATGTGGGACCCTCGAATTTTGCGGTTTCTAGAAGTGATAGGCAGGAAAGTAAGCTAAAACCATACTTTGTTCCTGAACGAAGCTTTGCTTCATTTCAAAGACAGTTTAGTGGACTTAGTGACTCTAAGGCCAGTTCTGTTCCTGATACAGAGTCTGTTTCTTCTGATATTGAAAATAAAGATCACAATGAAGAAGATGAACATTCTGTAGAAGCAGAACACGCTTCTGAGATAGACGAGCATGTATCTGATCATGTTATTCATGGAAGACCATACTTTGTACCGGAACATGTTGCTTCTGATGAAACAAGCTTTTCTTCTTTTCAAAGACAATTAAGTGAAGTTAGTGATTCAAAAGTGAGTTCTGAAGCTGATACAGAATCCGTTTCTTCAGCTGGTGATCTTGAAAATAAAGACCATATTGACCTTTCTTTAGAACCAGATCTGATTTCTTTAGAAGATCATGAACATGCTTCTGAGATAATAGAGCATGTCAGTCCGGTAAGCGAGTCTTTTGAAGAGGATGGAAATGTAGACCCCATAGGACTTGATGACGCTGAAATAATCGTTGAAAATGTTACAAATCAGCGAGAATTACACAGCAGTGTGTCAAGTTTGTCGTCATTCGATGAAGCGAGTGAGCAAATATATAATGAGAAAGAAGGTGAAGAAGTGATGACGGAATCAGTTTCAGAAACCAATTATTTTCTGGATCGGGGTAACTCGATAGAAAGGTCTGAGATTGATGTCTCGAGTTCATTGGTGGAAGAGAGTCAGCCAAACGAACCTGTATATGATTTAAGTCCTCGATCTGTTACAAGAAACCTCTCATCTTCTTCAATCACTCTTGATTTGCATAAAGATGAAAGCTCTCTGCGTACTGATGACCATAATCAGTCATCGAGTTCTGCTTCAGATGTGAAGTGGAATTCTATGGAGTCTAGTTCTGAAACTGTGGATGCTCAAAATGAGCTTCCAGGTGTACCAGATAATGAAGAACATGTGTTAGCTGTTGATAATATTTCAACATCCCTACCAAATAAGCCAGTTTTGGAGGCAGAGGATGTCGTATTGGATTTGGGTGCATCTCATGAGGAAGAACAGGTCCAAGTTTCATCATCAAATTCTCATGCAAGATCCCATGCAAGCTTTCACCTTGAAGATGTAACGTCTCTACCAGATGAGGAATCTTTGTTGAGCAGATCTAGTGACAAACCATTGACAGAGGATCCTGAAGAACCACAGGTAACATACGAATATTAGGCATATGGTTGCTTTTATCTAGGGGTGGTGATTTTGATCCTTTTGTTATGAACGGGTCGATTTGGGTTGTGTTTTATCTCAAACGGGTCAAACAATTTTTTTTACCTGAAATGGGATGTGTTGCTCCAAGTCTACTTTTATGCATACAATCTCCTAAATCGTTTAGTTCAACAATGTAGATTATAATTGTATCAATCTTATTTTTGTAATCAAACTTAATCAATTAGTTATTTGTAGTATTAAAATCTTGACAAAAGAGGCGTCAGCCCGGCCCAAACTCTTGTACTTAAAAGTACCTTTCGTCAACCGAACTGGTTTGACCTGTTATTCAACCCGCCTATCTTGTCTTTGGTTTTATTCTTAAACTCTTAATTGTTTGGTGAACTCTAAATGTCTTACCAGTATCATCTAATTTACTATTGGCACTCTTGTCAAGTCTGTTATGCAAGACGTCATTTTACATGGAACATTATAGTTTTATCTGACAACAATCGCATTAGCAAACTGCTGTCTTTTCTGTATTAATATAGGGACTTCATGTGTAGTGGTTATGGAAAAATGTCTTATATTCTCACTCCTGCATTACAGTTCTAATAACTTGATAAGAACAATAACTTTACAACATTAATATAGTAACAGTGTAGCATACATGTATTAAAAATGCATCAATATAATAACATGAGTAGTAAAAAAATTTGGCTCCAACTCTAGGATATGAATTTATTAACAATGTAACATAATAAACTATGATTAATATAAATTTTCAGCTTCAACCTTTAATCTTTCGAATTAACACATAGCAGGTTCGTGATCATGAACATGGTGAAGTCGCTTTACTAAGCTACGAAGCACAATTCACTGAGGTCGTCCATGGAGAAAAATATGAAAACCATAGCCCTACCCATGGAGAAGATATATCACAACCACAAAAAGAGTTCCCTTTGTTAGACACATCTGTGGACAATCCATCAGAAGATGATCCCGAAGTATTGCTGGTAAGATGGTAACTTCAAGGTCTTTTTAAATTATTCAATTTGGTTTGTTCAATGTTCATCCTTCTATTTTCAGTTATTTCAACTTTTTTTCTTTATTTTGAGTGACTCCTTTTCTAGGTTGTTTTGTGATATATATTCCAAATTAGCTACTATTATATAATGTTATTACTTATTAGATGAATAGGAGTTTGACCATCTCACCATTAAAGTAATAACTTTCTTTTCAGGTGCAAACCACTAGCAACAACTCAGACAATTTGCAAATGCAAGAGCCTGACATTGTCGAAGTTACTGATAAAGCACAAGAAATTCCTGCATATGCAAGTGATACTCAGAGCATTGAAAATAACGTTGATGATCTCGACGAGATTAAAGAGATCGATGAAGATTTGCTAGTGGAACTGGATGCTGTTGGTGATTTCAGTGTCAATGATTTTGGGTCAATTTTGAATGAGATGAAAGAGGACCCACATATGTCAAAGCATGATCTTGAATATAAGGGAATTGCAGATGAAGATTCTTATCACAATGATTTAGAATCAAATTTGAGTGAGATGAAACAGTACTCACATGTTTCAGAGCATGATCTTGAAACTAGCCATTCTCTAGATGAAGATTCATACCCCAAGGATCCAGAATCGATTTTCAATGAGATGAAACAGAAACATGATATTGAAACTAAACTATCTGGAGATGTAGATTTTGACTCCAAGGATTTCGAAACAACTTTGGATGAGAGGAAACAGGACCCATATGCTTCAGATCATGATCTTGAAACTATGATTTCTGGAGATGAAGATAAGAATTCCAAGGTCTTAGGATCAACATTAGATGAGATGAAACAAGACACAAATGCCTCGGATCATGATCTCGAAACTAGGCATTCTGAAGAGATAAAACAAGACCCACCCACCTATGATCTTGAAACTAAGCATTCTGAAGATGAAGACTCTTACTCCAAGGATGCAATATTAGGTGAGATGAAAGAAGACCCACATGCCTCGGATGAAACTAAACATTCTGAAGATGAAGTTTCTTACTCCAAGGTTGCAACTTTGGATGAGGTGAAACAGGACCCGCATGAGTCGAGTCATGATCTTGAAACTAAGCATTCTGAAGATGAAGATTCTTCTTTGTACTCCAAGGATGCAACTCTGCATGGGACGAAACAGGACCCACATGACTCAAATCATGAACTTGAAACTAAGCATTCTGAAGATGAAGATTCTTACTCAAAGGATGCAACTTTGGATGAGACTAAACATGACCTGCATGACTCAGATCATGATCTTGAAACTAAGCATTCTGGAGATGAAGATGAAGATTCTTACTCCAATAAGTTAGGGTCAACTTTGGATGAGATGAAACAGGACCCACATGCCTTGGACCATGATCTTGAAACTAACCATGTTACAGATGAAGATTCATACTCCAGGGATCTAGATACCACTTTTAATGAGATGAAACGGGACTCACATGCCTTGGAGCACCGGATTGAAACTTTCTATTCTGTAGATGAGAACTTTTACGCCAAGCATGTAGAATCTACTTTTAATGAGATGAAACGGGACCTACAGGCCTCCGATCAAGATCTTGAAACAAACCGTTCTGCTGAAACAAAAAGTAAATTGGATGCAGAAGTGATACAGTCCCAAAATGAGAATGACATCAGCGACACCAAGGCAGAAGGTGCCAATGAATCTCTTTTGCCCCAAGAGAATGTGTCTACTACATCTATTGCTAATTCTACTAGTGCCACAATGGTTAGCCATGAAACAGAGAATGCATCAAGCACAAGTAATACAGATAAAGAATGAGGTTATCTGAAGATTATGTGCTAAGCTAAATATTATTGGTTTTGGGTTTGAAGTTATGGGTTTTTAAGTGGTTTTTTTGTGTTGTTGCAGTGTTAAAAGGGGTTGGTTTGTGGTTCTTTGAAGCATATGTTTGTTTCTTAATTTTGTTTGAATGTAAAGCCTGCCTAATTAAGGCTAGGGCTGTTTGGTGGTTTATGGACCGCTGGTGTGTCCGAGTCGAGTGTAAAGTTACATAGTTGAAAGAGTTATATACTATTATGGGTTGTCTATTTTTATAAAACCATGGCATTATAATGGACATTATGCAATCTGATATGCATGAAGACATTAGTTAGTTTTTCTAACTAAATATAACAAAACTATAAAACATTTAGTATGTTCGCCCCGGGCATCCAGGTTTTCTTGCTACAAGTTCCAGCGGGTGAGTCTTCAAACGGGTCAGATCTTAGAGTCAGGTGACCATTCTAGCCTTTCCCGAGTTTGAATCTGAGCTGCAACATAGAGCAGTCACAATCACGGGCCAATGCAAGACAACAGTTGGGGACAGTACATTCATTGCCCATAGTATTGACCCGATACACTGTTTATAGAAAACTAAGAAACAACAGTAGCAAACACAAACCATCAGAAAAAAGAAAATGCCTCTACATAACATAATAAAACTAACACAAAAAAGAAAGTCTTGTTAGAAGGACGCCGAGCTTGTTCTTCTGAGCTGGTACTTGGGGTTGGGCGGTGGTGCACTCGGCAATACCATCCCTACCTCCTGCACATGGGACCCACAGTGGTTAGCGAAACCAGGAAAACGAAACCAGGAAAGAACACAAGTAACAAAATGGTCAGAGTACAAAGGTAACATAAAGCACATGTTGATGAATACTGTACCATTAACACTCTACTTTACCAAAATAATAATTTCTGCACTGTTGCTGATTTTTATTTTTTAAAGATGTTAAGACCGTACAGTTTTATAGTATCTAGTAGAGACTATTGCAGATTAACCGATGATAATGTTCAACAAAACTTGATTACAAGCAGCCCTCAAAAGTGGTAGTCATGGGCCAATGGCACCTAGAGTCTGGTTATGCTTGTGATAAATGTTGCGACTAAGGTTTAGATGACTATGATGGCCAGAGTTTATAATTGTTGACACCCAGATTAAGAATACCAAACCCGTTTTGACTGAAACCCTGTTTGACCCGTTACCCGACCACCCGTTTTACCAGGCTTAGGGCTTCACATCAAAGAACCTCTTTTTTAGAATTATATAACCAATGTAATATCGCCTAAGAAGCATGGTTTTGCTTAAAGAAAGAAAAAACTTGGACTCACTGTTATTTGGTCATTTGATAATCTATCAGAGGATTACATCTCTATGTATAAAAAGACTGACAAAAAAGATGACTTTGCATACTTAGGTTAAGAAAGTAACAATAGTTCAGTATAAAGAAAAATGATCATTAGCAACTATCTTAATATACACTTTCACATAACTTTGTTTTGCTTTAATTTTATGAACCTCATGAACATGGGTTGTTCATTATAAAGAAAAGTGATCATTAACAACTATCCAATCGCGTCTAACAAACAAAGAAAACGGCTGAGTTGTGCTATCTTTTCTTGCAGCCTTAGAACATACTCAAATAAACCTTGTGTAAATTGAT